>SJYT01036379.1:184422-220722 GCA_006410635.1 Cephalophus harveyi | reverse complement strand
TTCCATGTCCAGTTCTAATTATTGCTTCTTGACCTGCATACAGATTTCTCAGGAGGCACGTCAGGTAGTCTGGTAGTCCCATCTTTTTAAGAATTTTCCACAGTTTGTTGTGATCCACATAGTCAAAGGCTTTGGTGTAGTCAATAAAGCAAAAAGTAGATGTTTTTCTGGACTGCTCTTGCTTTTTTGATGATCCAGCAGATGTTAGCAATTTGATCTCAAGAACCAGAGAAAGTGAAAGTTAAGTCACTCAGTCGTGTCCGACTCTTTGTGACCCGTGGACTGTAGCCCACAAAGCTCCTCCATCCATGGGATTCTCCAGGCAAGAATACTGGAGTGGGTTGCCATTTCCTTCTCCAAAAACCAGAGAACCAGAGATCAAATCAGCACATAGAATACCTTAAACTTAGATAATATTATAGGTCAATTGTATCTCAATAAAACTGGAAAAGGCATCAAATTTGACTTACTAATACTGTATGTTTAACATGTATACAACTTCCCTGATAGTATGGTGGATGAGAGTCCATCTGCCAATGCAGAGGATGCCCGTTTGAACCGGGAAGATCCCACATGCCTCGGGGCAACTAAGCCCGGGTACCTAGAGCCTATGCTCTCCAACAAGAGAAGTCAGTGAAATGAGAAGCTGTGAACACAGCCAAAAGTAGCCCCCAGTCCCTGTAACTAGAGGAAGCTCGAGCACAGCAACAGTGACCCAGCACAACCAAAAATAAAAATTTTAAATGTAGAGGCTTTCCAAAACAGTTGTTAAAAAAATTACAACTCTGCCTTCAGTCCACTGTGGCTTTTATCCTGGTTTCTATTGGTCACCACAAAAGCCTCAGACTCCCAGGTAACGCCCATGTCTATCTTCTCATCCCTCATGGCTCTGTGCACGCGCTTAGTCACTCAGTGAGTCTGACTCTTTGCAACCCCATGGACTGTAGCCTGCCAGGCTCCTCTGTCCATGGAATTCTCCAGGCAAGAATACTGAGGAGGGCTGCCATGCCCACCTCCTGGGGATCTTCCTCACTCAGGGATCGAACCCAGGCCTCCTGTATTGCAGGCAGATTCTTTACCATCTGACCCACCAGGAAAGCCCCCTGACGGTTCTATATAACCCCAATTCTGTTCAATACCCCATTCCTTCCAAGCTCCCCAAACCACCCACTGTGCTCTCTGGAATCCATGTCTGTCATTAGCAAAACATCCCCTAGGGCCCCAATCTCTTCTCTGAACAGTCCTTTCACTTTCTTGCTCTAAGGAGGCTCTCTCCAGAGGTTACTGCCTCTAGGAGAGTAGGGGCTGTGTTTCTTCCCACAGCCCTGACTCTGGGCTTGAAAGAGGATGAGGTCCTCCTTGCTCTTCTTTGCCACTTTCAGACCCTGCTCTTTCTCTCTCTTCTCCCAAAACACCCCAGCTTTGAGTCATATGTCATCAGACTAGCCCACTCACTACCCTTCACTGTAGATATAACTTACTGACATTTGCTTCACTTCTGTCTTAATTTTTGGTGATTTTGAAAAGTGAAAGTGAAGTCGCTCAGTCGTGTCCGACTCTTTGCAACCCCATGGACTGTAGCCTACCAGGCTCCTCCGTCCATGGGATTCTCCAAGCAAGAGTACTGGAGTGGGTTGCCATTTCCTTCTCCAGGGGATCTTCCTGACCCAGGGATCGAACCCAGGTCTCCTGCATTGTAGGCAGATGCTTTACCGCCTGAGCCACCATACAAGAGAGTGGAACATCACACATCCCAGCCACTCACCTCAACAAATGTGCCTACCTTGATGACCTTGCCCTCCACCCTTTCTCTACCCCCATGGTGACGTCCTAGACTTTGTCATAACAAACCTTTGCAACTATTCTAGGATATAAGTCCCACGTAGGCTCCCCTTGAGCCCTCTCCCCTAAACTTCAACTATCTCCCCCTAGCATCCCAGATCCAAAAAATTCTCACCTTACGTGAATTTATACTCCAGTGATTCTGTCTTTCACTGTCCCTGCCCCCTTCCCCTCCGTAGTCAGCTTGTATTCCATAGTCATTCCTTAGTAACTTCTATGTGCATATCATTTTCCCTATTCCTTGATTCATTGTATTCACTTGGCTAAACTCCAAACTTGAGCATTTCTGCCAGCCACGTTGGCCTACCAACTCAACACAGCTCGAAGTGACTAGAAACACACACACACTCTCTCTCTCTGCTGACTTTTGTGCTTTAAATTTCTGCCCCAAACCTCCAGGGGGCCCTCGATGCCACCCAGTGGCCACATCAGATTCCCGTAGAGCCTTTGCCCTCCCACTCTGAGATGATTAGTTCACAACTTCTTTCTCCTCCAAGTCCATCACCTCTGCCCCATGACCACTCTTAGCTGACAATCTTGTGTCTTACTTTCCTCACAAAATTGAAGCAAAAGAGAATTCCACACACTCCCACTATGTCATTTACCACCTCCAACCATCTGTACCCAGATACGCTGCCTTCTTCCTGTTATAAAAGGTGGGCTTTTTAACACACCTCTCTAAAGCCAGCCAGCTTCTCCCGTGAGCAGATAATGCCTGATTAGGTGGGTAAATTGTGTGTTTGTGGGATGGGTGGCAGGTTTTTCCCCCCTCATTTCTTCCTATTGTGAATAAGAGTGTCATGAATATCTTAATGCCTTTAATTTTGGGGTTTTTCTTAGAATGAATTCCCAAAATACACAGTGATGAGGACCAACTTTATTTATACTTCTCCAGTGAAGTATAATGGATGGTTATAGGGAATGGATGGTTCCCTATAACCTTATAATGGATGGAGGATGGTTCAAGGAACAAACAGCTTCTGACTCACTGTCGGATAAGAGGAAAGAAAGTTAATGTTATGAAACACTAATAAGAACTTAGTATGAACTTTAATAGAACTAAAGTACAATAAAGAAAATCAATGGCATTTGGAAAATATGTCTGAAGTTATATGTTACAATATAGTCCATTCAAATGATAACGTTTGTATCCGTACCCTTCTCCGAAAAAGTCATTTTTTTTTAAAAATGTTTACAGCTTTGCTAGGAGAAATAACCAAAGAACAAAATGGTAAAAAAGCTAAAATATTAATTCCTGCTTGCCTCATTCGTGTCAGCTTGCAAAAAAATAATTCGGGAAAAGAAGTTCCAATGATCTGATTTCCTCATCAATAAATATTTGTGAAATTGAATTACTAGATTTAATATTCCAAAACTGCACAAGGACCTATGCAACTCTGTGAAAACTTTGCTGATGTTAGATGGAGGAAAGTAGAGAAAGTCAAATAAATCATGTATACTGGCCACCTTGCTGTACTTCTGCAGACTTCTGTTATTAGCTGTGTTGGCATTTTCCTATCTTTTATTTTTTTTCCAGATTCTTCCATCACAAAAGCAATGTATCTCCAGGCAAATGAGGTGGTTTACCATTTGCTTCAAAAGAATTTCTTTGTGCATAAATGCAATAAAGGCAAAATGAAAGAATAAAAATATGTAAGTGCACAAGGAACAAGAGACCACAGAAGGAAACCATAGATAAGAAGATTGAGCAGTTTGGGAAGATCTCATTTCTACCGAGTTTAAAATATTGAATGAAGACAGGCACAGCAGAGTAAGCTCCAGTTCACATGCCTGCAGAGACCAAGGGAACTTGCCTAAGAGGCAGTACCAAAGACAAAAGTGAAGTGGAATACTGGAAATAAAGGGCTTGTTTGGAATCTATATAACAAAGAATTGAATCCTCTCAGATCCCCCTTCTAAAATTACAGCCACATGACAGGGACCTGAAAAAGATCAGAAGTTGATTCTCCAGTGAAACTGAATAAAAGGATTACAGATGTGAAAACACCAGGCCCTGAAAAGGGGAATTTAGTGAAAATCTGCACTTTAAACAAGAAAACCTTTCATTTCCTTTCGCAGCCTTGCTCCCAGAACATAGGCAAGCACATGTGCCATCCAATTTCCCAGACATGATATTGAAGGATTCTTCCACTGTAATCGATAACCCCAGAGAAAGACATTCACATACTGACATACGCGGGTACCCCAATGAAGTGTCAACCCTTGACTCTACTTCATTGACCAAAAAGTTTGTTTGGGTTTTTCTATCGGAGAAGGCAATGGCAACTCACTCCAGTACATTTTACAAAATATCTGAACAAACTTTTTGGACAACCCAATGTCATGGTGAAATCCCATGACTTATAAGACCTGTGCATGCATACAAGGTTTCACATCAGATTTTAGTACATTATTTTAAAACTAAATACTCAAAAGCCCTAAGACTTTTTAGGAAAGCCTCAAACAATAAAGATAGACAACAAATGGGGAAAATGAATAAGAGGAGAAACAAAGATAATACAAAGAACAGAAGAATAATTACAGTATCCTGAGAGAAAAATATTGCACTCATGAAACAAGTCAGAGTACTATGGAAAAAGAACTGTGTTAGTTAAAATATAACAGGCTCTGCTATAGTAACAAACACTCAATTTTCAATGACTTAGAACAACAAAAGTTTATTTCTTATTTATGCCAAGTCCAAATCAATTAAAAGTTGTTCTTTTTTATCTGGAACTCTGAGATCCAGGTTCCCACTATTTCATGATGTCACCATCTTTGCACGTAGCTTACAAGGATCTCACAGCAGGAAGAAAGACTGATGGACTGAGGCCCAGATTTTAATTTTAATGGTTTCAGCCCAGGAATGACATTTGTCACTCCTGCTTACTGACCAGTGGCCAAAACTAGTCCAAATCTAACTGAGGTTGGGAAATAGAAGCATGTGGAATGTTTGTTGAGTCTAATATCCCTGCAATGAGAAATACCAGAGTAAGAAACAGCTCTTGAAAATTAATATGATAGCTAAAATTTATATCTCCATAGAGAATTTAGAGGATAAAGTTGAGGAAATCAGGAAATAATTTTGTAAAATACAGAGAAATTAAATCTATAATCCACCCGATTGTTAGGAACTCCACCAAGAGTACAGAGAAAAAAGAAAGGGAGGAATTTTTCTATGAAGTAATACCAGAAGTTACCCATAGACTATAACCTATAACTCTATGGATTAAAAGGTCCCACTGACACAGGCATTCATCTGCAGTTCAGTTGCTCAGTCGTCTCCGACTCTTTGCGACCCCATGAATCGCAGCACACCAAGCCTCCCTGTCCATCACCAACTCCCGGAGTTCACTCAGACTCACGTCCATTGAGTCCGTGATGCCATCCAGCCATCTCATCCTCTGTCATCCCCTTCTCCTCCTGCCCCCAATCCCTCCCAGCATCAGAGTCTTTTCCATTGAGTCAATTCTTCGCATGAGGTGGCCAAAGTACTGGAGTTTCAGCTTTAGCATCATTCCTTCCAAAGTACACCCAGGACTGATCTCCTTTAGAATGGACTGGTTGGATCTCCTTGCAGTCCAAGGGACTCTCAAGAGTCTTCTCCAACACCACAGTTCAAAGGCATCAATTCTTCGGCGCTCAGCTTTCTTCACAGTTCTGTGCTGGAAAACTATGATCAGGAGTCTTAAAAGGCCCAACAAACTGTGGATAAAATAAGACCTTTCAGAAGCAAGGCCACCACTTAGTTTGACAAAAGGGAGCGGTATAACTGGCAAGCATCTCTCAGAGTCTGCTCCGTTCAACGACAGTGTTGTGTTTTGTGTTTAATCACTTAACATTATGCAATAATTGTATTTCCATGGCACTGTATTATTTTCATGGCTGTTACATCTAGTGATTATAAATATCCTATGGAACAGATAAACATTTTACTTAACCCTTCCACTATACTTAGACTTACATTTTCAATCAGACTTATGTTTCCAATCTTCTATTGTTATAAATAAGATAGTTGTGAATATCTAGTTGTCTAAATTTTAATTTAAATTTGGATTATTTCCCTAGGATGGATATTTCTTTAGGATTATCTCCAAAATTGTAAAGGCAAGAGCAAATCTTATTTATATTTTCATGATTGTTGGTAGATTTAAAAAAAAAAAAAAAATCAACTTCCAGGCTTCCCTAGTGGCTCAGTGGTAAAGAATCTGCCTGCCAACGCTGGAGACACAGGATCGATCTCTGATCCAGGAAGATCCCACACGCCGAGGAGTAACTTAGCCTATGAGCTACGGCTATCGCGCCTGTGCTCTAGATTCCGGGAGCCATGAGTACTGAAGCCCTCTAGCCCCAGAGCCTGTACCCTGCAACAGGAGAAGCCACTGCAGTGAGAAGCCTAAGGAGCGATCTCTGATCCAGGAAGATCCCACACGCCGAGGAGTAACTTAGCCTATGAGCTACGGCTATCGCGCCTGTGCTCTAGATTCCGGGAGCCATGAGTACTGAAGCCCTCTAGCCCCAGAGCCTGTACCCTGCAACAGGAGAAGCCACTGCAGTGAGAAGCCTGAGCATCACAGCCAGAGAGCAGTCCACACAGCAAGGAAGACCCAGCACAGCCAAATAGCCAAACTGAAACAAAACTGACCTCCACAATCACACCAGTACACAATGCATCCAGGCACACCTGCATGTATGTTCATCCACACACTCACCAGCACTGTACATTTTCACTGAAATTTTTTTTCCTAACTTAGGAGGAAGAAATGGCCTTGTAGGTATTTTCCTGTATAATTATTTATAATAATTTCATTTTAATAAATCAACTCTCCATAAAGTTTGTTAATCTATTTAGTGCTTTCCTTATTACTTTAGAGGACTTCTATTAACCTTTTGTCAGTTACTTGTGTTTAGTTTAATAATATACTGAAAATTTAAAAATTTTTATGTAAACAAATCTGTTAATTCTCTCCTTGATGATCTATTATTTATAAGCACATATTTCTGCAGAAGTTGATAACCACTTAATTTCTTATTGTTTTACTACGATTAATTTTTTATAAGTCCAATGTGTGCTTATGTTCTACATGCTGGAGGTTCAAGATAAACAGAAGTCCCTGCCTTCCACCAGTTTACAAATTCTTAGTCCCAGCACTGCTACTACACAGAATGTTTTCTTTTCCCATTGATGTTTCATGTGCCACAAATTCTTATATGTAAATATATTCTGTCAAAAATCCCAATGGCATTTTTCACAAAACTAGAACAAGCAATCCTAAAAAACCCTGAATAATCAAAGAAATCTTGAGAAAGAGGAACACAACTGGAAGCATCACAGCCCCAGATTTCAAATTATACTACACCGATAGTAATCAAAACAGCATGATATTGCCATAAAAACAGACACATAGATCAATGGAACAGACTAGAGCACCCAGATAATAAACATATTCATATATGTTCAATTAATTTATGACAAGCCGAGAATATATATACAATGGGGGAAGGGGAGTCTCTTCAGTAAATGGTGCTGGGAAAACTGGACAGTCACATGCATAAAAATGAAACTGGTCCACTATCTTATACCATATCCCAAAATTAACTCAAGATAGATTAAAGACTTGAATGTAAGAACTACAAAACTACCAGTAGAAAATAGAGGTGATAAGCTCCTTGATTTTGGTCTTAGTAATAATCTTCTGGGTCTGGCAATGAAAGAATAAACAAGTGAAACTAAAATTTAAAAACCTTCTACAGAGCAAAAGAAAATTAAAAGGCAATCTATAGAATGGGAGAAAATATTTACAACTCATACTTGATAAGGGATTAATATCTAAAACACACAAGGAACTCATGTAATTCAATAGCAAAGAAGCAAAAAATCCAATTTAAAAAATGGTCACAAGACCCAAACAGACATTTTTCCAAAGAAGATATACAGGTGGACAACAGATATATGAAAAGATGCTCAATATCTTAAATCATTAAAGCAATCAAAAACCACAATGAAACATTGTGATTATTATCACCTCACACCTGTCAGAATGTCTAGTATCAAAAAAAAAAAAAAAAAAACGCACACACACAAGAAATGCATTGGTGAGGACGTGGAGAAAAATTTTGTTTGCCTTGCTAAATAGAGTGACCTTGGGTTCCTCCTGAAAATTTTGTCAGCTGGTGGGTTTTCTGGTGTTATACAGCAGATCCAATTCAGTAAAGTCACTTCTCTGAGCTCCCTGATTCTTTCCTCCACTATTTTCAACAGCTATTTTGCATTTTTACTTTATTCTGGGTAGGTCATTGCTTTTTCCCATCTTCTGGGAGGTATGCCAGCAAAAACTTAAGAGTCATCTGCTAGGCCTTTGCTAGTGTGTTATCTCATGGCTTTGAAGGAAGGCTCCCATATCTACAAACTTAAACTTTATACTCTCTTCTTCCTTGGTCAAGCACTCTCAGGGGCCTCTCTCAGACACACTCTTCCAGGTTCAGCCAATAAACTCTCTCTAAATCCCGAGGCTCCTTCAGTATATAACAGAAACTCCCTGGGCCTGGTCCAGCATTTTCTGATTGAACTCTGCTTAGATCTGATGCTAGTTATGAATCTGGTGGCTAGGAGGAGAAATAGAAACATATCTTGAAGAGGACTCTGCACTGTTTCACAAGACCTTATTTGAAATCTCTTTATAGTCTTCAGGAAAGATGGGGGTAGGAGGCCCTATCCTCAATAGATAAATAGACGGCTTCTTCAGAATCAGAGTTCACGGGAATCAAAGTTCAATGTACATCTACACAGAGATGTCTTTATCTCAAAGTCGCACTCTTTTTGCCCATTAAGGCACCAACTTTGACTTAAATGGCTTGTGGAGGATGAGAACTCAGCCTTCTTAGAGCTTCCCACCATTGCAATTAAGTCCTGTGCCCTGATCTTCAGCTGTTTCTGCCCCACCCCCACCTCCGCTTCAGGATGTAAGGCCTTCTGATTCTCATATTTTGCTATAAAATTTTGACCAATAAATCCTAGTCTGTAATTTTCTCCCTTCAACTACTCATCCAATTGTAGAGACCTTACAGCCATTAATTTCCCACAAATAAGTCTCAAATGCCGACTCACTGCACCAATTAGCACATCGCCTTCCACCTGAATTCCACTCCAGCTCATTCCACATGGAAATCTTAGCAGTCACACTGTGCAGCATAGCAGGATTTATCAGTTCACCACTCACCTCATGGCCATCCATAGGGCAAGCAAGCCAGCTCCAGAATCGCAGCCTCACAGCGGGTTTCTAAAGTTCACCTCTGAAGCCAATGCTCTTGAATTGGGTTCCTGAGTTCAGTCAGTTCAGTTGCTCAGTCGTGTCCGAGTCTTTGCGACCCCATGAACGGCACATGCCAGGCCTCCCTGTCCATCACCAACTCCCGGAGTCCACCCAAACCCATGTGCATTGAGTCAGTGATGCCATCCAGCCATCTCATCCTCTGTCGGCCCCTTCTCCTGCTGCCCCCAATCTTTCCCAGCATCAGGGTCTTTTCCAATGAGTCAGCTCTTCGCATCAGGTTCCCGAGTAGCGGGGGCTGAAATGAAGATTCGTAAAAGTGATTGAGAAAGTGCTCTCAGGGTAAGGGGAGTGGTAAAAAGCAGGGTGGGACGGGAGTGGAAAGCGTAAATAGGAGTGCGGAACTTGCTGAAGACAGGTTGCACCACAAGAAGGTGAAGGGGGCATGGGGTGAGGCGGGGTGGGAGGCAACCTTTTGTACTACCAAGTCGGCTTCCACTGGCTGAGCTCTGCCCTGGGTGGGAGTGGGCGTTGCCTCCTGGGCAAGGAGATGTCTGTTTGGCTGAGGACTATTTTCAGGGGTAACGGGCTGCTGTGAAATGTTATCAATCATTAGAACCAGCAGCCCGAGGATGGGCTCGCTGCCTGTCAACAGGATCCAGGTGGGGCACTGGGGGAAAAACAAGCCATTACACGGACATCTAACGGGCATACACCTGCGTGCGACCGCAGTCACCCGGCCTGTCTGACTCTTCGCGACCCCGTGGACTATGGCCCGCCCGGCTCCTCGCTCCGTGGGATTTCCCAGCAAGAATACTGGAGGAGGTGGCCATTTCCTTCTTCGGGCGATCTTCCTGACTAGGGAATCGAACCCATGTCTCCTGCATTTGCAGACAGATCCTTTACCACTAGCCACCTTACGTTAAATTTTTAATTGACTGTCTTATTTAAATTTCACAACAACCCCAAAGGGAGGTGTTAATACTGTCTCCATACGTTTTCTCAAGAAAAATGAACCTTCAGAGTTTAAGTGACTTTCTGATGATTACAAAACGAGGCATCATGTTTTCAGGTGTAATAAATGTGTAGATAAAAAGAAAATGTCTCAGCTTATGTACTTGTAAAATGGATACACACAGAACTCATTTAGAATCATATCTTTAGAAGTGGAGATGCTGGAGTGAACCAATTGGATCCAAATCCTATGTTTTAGTGCTTTCAGTAATACTGCCTCTTGAATAAAATTGTGACTCTTATTCCCTAAATATTCTTGATCTCATACGTTACTTTTGTTTGTATATGTGCATGTATATATATCAACTTAGTAACTCGTAATAAATTAGTTGAAATACTACATTTCCCAGGCCCTTAGGATAATAAGTGTTAAAAATTACTAAGAAATTCTCCATTAAGTGGTGGAAAAGCCAGAAAATAGTCTAGATATGCAATTAATAATTTACTTGGCTTTTGACTGTGGGTTTACTTTATGTCCATTTTCTCATTTTAAAACAGGTACTAGTAGCCTATACAATAATATAGATAAGAAAACGGAAACTCTGGGAGGTTTATTAACTTTTCCCAAATCACAGAACTAGGAAGGGATAGGTCTGGGAATTGAACCAAAACCACCATCTGACATCAAAACTACTATTGGACACTAAGAAGAAAATGGCCCATCATAGATTCACCTACACAGAGACAACCAGTGATGCAGATTTTCAGTATAAAGGAAATTTTCCACCCTTTCAACTCTTTTTCACATGAGCCAAATCTGAAAGCTACAAAGGAGATGGAAAATTTCAGAAAACACTCATTCACTCAGCGTATCACTGAAGCAGGAGAACAATTCCAAGAAAAGAAAGGAGAATCATTAATAATGACCTGCTAAAATAAAAAGTATTTTTCTAGAGCCAGTGCCCTGAGCTGACACAGGATGAATGGCTCTGATTCCACAGCTGGGGTGAAATTATCAAATCAGGTTCTCTGGCCCAGAGGAGGATGAGGTTTTGTGACAGGAGTGGCTACCTCCATCACCATGGAAACTATACCAGCCAAACTTGCCCTGGATGGTGGCCTCTGCAGAAGGTTACTGAAGTTTTCTTTGCTTCCTCTCCCTCCTCACCACCCCCTATTCTCAATGAATAAATCCCCTATTGTATCCCTCTGGGCTCTGTTACCTCAGGTCATGTTCCAAAGGAAGCAAAATTCTAGTACTGGCAGAAGGCCTCTTCTGTTTTCCTTAGACAACTTAGCCCTTCTAGGAATCACTTTCCTTTGGATTGTTGTGGGGGACATATTTATTTTATGCATAAGGGTATTGTGTGTGTTTGCGAGTCTAGGACAAAATATTTTTGAATACATTCCGATACCTTCCCTATGGTTGTTGTTTAGTCACGAAGTCATGTCCAACCCTGCAACCCCATGGGCTGTAGCCAGCCAGGTTCCTCTGTCCACAGAATTTCCCAGGCAAGAATACTGGAGTGGGTTGCCATTTCCTTCTCCAGGGGATCTTCCTGACCTAGGAATTGAACCCATGGCTCCTGCATTGGCAAGTATATTCTTCAGCACTGAGCCACCAGGGAAGCCCACCTTCTCTCTACCTCACTCTATTAAAAGTAGAAAGAATTAGGGGAAAGAATTTTCCTGGGTCAAAACTCTTATTGGCTATCTATGGCCTATGAGATTAAGAACAAACCCTGTCTTGTATTCAAAATCTTCCACAGTATGGTCTCCAATTCCCTTCCCATTTGCCTTTCCCATGATATCCCCCTTCTCACTAGTCACTGAACATTATCTGCATTTGTTTACCTTTATAGATGGAGGAGACTGGAAGGCTGCAGTCCATGGGGTCGCTGAGGGTCGGACACGACTGAGCGATTTCACTTTCACTTTTCACTTTTATGCATTGGAGAAGGAAATGGCAACCCACTCCAGTGTTCTTGCCTGGAGAATCCCAGGGACGGGAGAGCCTGGTGGGCTGCCATCTATGGGGTCACACAGAGTCAGACACGACTGAAGTGACTTAGCAACAGCAGCAGCATGCTGTTCTCATGCCCTTCTGTCTACTTGTACTAGCCTCTCCCAATTTTTTTTTTTTTACTTTTTGGCCACACTCTGCAGCACATGGGGCCTTAGTTCCCCAACCAGGGATAAACCCTGCACCCACTGTATTGGAAGGTGGAATCTTAACCACTGGCTGCTGCTGCTGCTGCTAAGTCGCTTCAGTCGTGTCCGACTCTGTGCAACCCCATAGACGGCAGCCCACCAGGCTCCCCCCATCCCCAGGATTCTCCAGGCAAGAACACTGGAGTGGGTTGCCATTTCCTTCTCCACTTAACCACTGGACCGCCAGGGAAATCCTTTGCCTCTCCTTATTTTGCCAAAATCTTATCCATAACTTTAGTCTCAAAATGTATGGAAATTCTATGCAAATCAAATTTCAGTAAATTATGGAAACTGTGAGTATTCCATTCCTTCAGTATATCTTATCATTTGTTGTGGCTAAACCTTGAATTTGAAAAATGTTCCTTGATGTTATCAAGCCATGTATTTTAAGTGTACAACTTGATGGATTTTCATGAAGTGCACACACCCGTGTAAATACCTCCTGGATCAAAAAATAGAATATTATAAATATCCAGGTAGCCTCTCTCAAGCTGTTACCTGAAAACTGGATTTGCCTCTTGGTGGGTGTCTAGCCAAGATACAACCGAGCCAGAGAGCAGGGGAAGGAAGGATTAGGATTTGGATTTTTTTTTTTAATTTACTTACTTCTGATTGAGGGATAATTGATTTACAATTTTGTGTTGGTTTCTGCCATACATCAACATGAATCAGTCATAGGTATACATTTGCCCCCTCCTTCTTGAACCTCCCTAGCAACTCTCACCCCATCCCACCCATCTAGATTTTTTCAGAGAGCACCAGTTTGAGCTCCCTGAGTCATACAAAAAGTAACAGAAGACCAAAACAGACATTTCTCCAAAGAAGACATACAGATAGCTAATAAATACATGATAAGATGCTCAACATTGCTCGTTATTAGAGAACTGCAAATCAAAGCTGCAATGAGGTATCATCTCACACCAGTCAGAGTGGCCATCATCAAAAAGTCTACAAACAGTAAATGCTGGAGAGGGTGTGGAGAAAAGGACACCCTCCTGCACTGTGGGTGGGAAAACAGATTGATAACAACCACTATGGAGAACAGTATGGAGAGTCCTTAAAAACTAGGACTAAAACTACCACATGACCCAGCAACCCCGCTATGGGGCATATACCCTGAGGAAACTGTAATTGAAGAAGGAAGGATTTATTACTCTGAGCAAGTTAGCAGAAGAGTGCGGAGATTTTCTGAAGTAGTATCTTCTCAAATAGCAAAATTGGGGAAGTTTTAGCTCAGGGTGCATGTATAGAAGAAGGGACTTGGGTATGGTACATGCATATTCATGAAGGGGCTTGAGCCAAGAAGAATTTAGCATAGCATTGGACACAGGTTGACAGAGTCTTGGCTCTGCCTGAATGAAGTCACGAGGGTCAGCAAAGGTCAGCCTCATCATTCCTTAGGTTCTGGTTAGTCTGGTGGTTGAGAGGGTTTAAATCTTGCAAAATAGCTCAGGAATGTGCTTCAGGGTAATCTTTACCTTTGAAACAGATCTGGGAGTCTTTACAAGTGATACACTTCCCTGACCTGGTCAAGAGCAAGCCCTGTAGTCAGCTTGAGATCACAAATTGGCTTAGGCCTAAAATGGCTTCTCTTATGTCAAGAAAGTTATGTCTAGAGAAAGATAAATAATCTATGATGTCACATGTGAAATCTTAAAAATACAATAAACTAATTAATATAACAAGAAGTAGACTCACTGGTATGGAAAACTAACTAGTGGGTACCACTGAGGGAGACAGGAGGAGAGCAATATAGGGGTGGGGGAGTGGGAGGCACAAACTCTTGGGTATAAGACAGGCTACAAGAATGTATTGTATAACACAGGGATTATAGCTAATATTTGTAATAACTGAAAAGGGACTGTAGCCTTTAAAAACTGTATTTAAAATGTTACATCTGGTTCTTTTCCTCCAGGAACTCCCTACTGTATCTGCCCACAATGCTTTTTCATAATTTTCACCCTCTTCTGCAAAGGTAGCTGCTATCATGATATCTAATACAGGATTCTCCAGGCAAGAACACTGGAGTGGGTTGCCATTTCCTTCTCCACTTAACCACTGGACCGCCAGGGAAATCCTTTGCCTCTCCTTATTTTGCCAAAATCTTATCCATAACTTTAGTCTCAAAATGTATGGAAATTCTATGCAAATCAAATTTCAGTAAATTATGGAAACTGTGAGTATTCCATTCCTTCAGTATATCTTATCATTTGTTGTGGCTAAAACTTGAATTTTAAAAATGTTCCTTGATGTTATCAAGCCATGTATTTTAAGTGTACAACTTGATGGATTTTCATGAAGTGCACACACCCGTGTAAATACCTCCTGGATCAAAAAATAGAATATTATAAATATCCAGGTAGCCTCTCTCAAGCTGTTACCTGAAAACTGGATTTGCCTCTTGGTGGGTGTCTAGCCAAGATACAACCGAGCCAGAGAGCAGGGGAAGGAAGGATTAGGATTTGGATTTTTTTTTTTAATTTACTTACTTCTGATTGAGGGATAATTGATTTACAATTTTGTGTTGGTTTCTGCCATACATCAACATGAATCAGTCATAGGTATACATTTGCCCCCTCCTTCTTGAACCTCCCTAGCAACTCTCACCCCATCCCACCCATCTAGATTTTTTCAGAGAGCACCAGTTTGAGCTCCCTGAGTCATACAAAAAGTAACAGAAGACCAAAACAGACATTTCTCCAAAGAAGACATACAGATAGCTAATAAATACATGATAAGATGCTCAACATTGCTCGTTATTAGAGAACTGCAAATCAAAGCTGCAATGAGGTATCATCTCACACCAGTCAGAGTGGCCATCATCAAAAAGTCTACAAACAGTAAATGCTGGAGAGGGTGTGGAGAAAAGGACACCCTCCTGCACTGTGGGTGGGAAAACAGATTGATAACAACCACTATGGAGAACAGTATGGAGAGTCCTTAAAAACTAGGACTAAAACTACCACATGACCCAGCAACCCCGCTATGGGGCATATACCCTGAGGAAACTGTAATTGAAGAAGGAAGGATTTATTACTCTGAGCAAGTTAGCAGAAGAGTGCGGAGATTTTCTGAAGTAGTATCTTCTCAAATAGCAAAATTGGGGAAGTTTTAGCTCAGGGTGCATGTATAGAAGAAGGGACTTGGGTATGGTACATGCATATTCATGAAGGGGCTTGAGCCAAGAAGAATTTAGCATAGCATTGGACACAGGTTGACAGAGTCTTGGCTCTGCCTGAATGAAGTCACGAGGGTCAGCAAAGGTCAGCCTCATCATTCCTTAGGTTCTGGTTAGTCTGGTGGTTGAGAGGGTTTAAATCTTGCAAAATAGCTCAGGAATGTGCTTCAGGGTAATCTTTACCTTTGAAACAGATCTGGGAGTCTTTACAAGTGATACACTTCCCTGACCTGGTCAAGAGCAAGCCCTGTAGTCAGCTTGAGATCACAAATTGGCTTAGGCCTAAAATGGCTTCTCTTATGTCAAGAAAGTTATGTCTAGAGAAAGATAAATAATCTATGATGTCACATGTGAAATCTTAAAAATACAATAAACTAATTAATATAACAAGAAGTAGACTCACTGGTATGGAAAACTAACTAGTGGGTACCACTGAGGGAGACAGGAGGAGAGCAATATAGGGGTGGGGGAGTGGGAGGCACAAACTCTTGGGTATAAGACAGGCTACAAGAATGTATTGTATAACACAGGGATTATAGCTAATATTTGTAATAACTGAAAAGGGACTGTAGCCTTTAAAAACTGTATTTAAAATGTTACATCTGGTTCTTTTCCTCCAGGAACTCCCTACTGTATCTGCCCACAATGCTTTTTCATAATTTTCACCCTCTTCTGCAAAGGTAGCTGCTATCATGATATCTAATATCATGCATTAGCTTTCTCCTTTTTTAAAACTTTATATCAGTGGACTCATCCTAAAGGAAATCAGTCCTGAATATTCACTGGAAGGACTGATGCTGAATCTGAAATTCCAATACTTTGGCCACCTGATGCAAAGAACTGACTCATTGGAAAAGACCCTGAGGCTGGGAAAGATTGAAGACGGGAGGAGAAGGGGACGACAGAGGATGAGATGGTTGGATGGCATCACTGACTCAATGGACATGAGTTTGAGTAAGCTCCCGGAGTTGGTTATGAACAGGGAAGCCCGGCGTGCTGCAGTCCATGGGGTCACAAAGGGTCGGACACGACTGAGCCACTGAAATGAACTGATAAGTGGACTCACACAGTTTGTGTTTTTTTGTGATGTCTTTTCATCACTCTCATGTTTGTGATATTTATTCATGTTGTTGCATGTGGCAGTATTTCATTCCTTGTCATTCCTCTATAGAACTCAGTCATAAATAGTCCATCATTTTTTATGTTTTCCTGTTGATAGGCATTTGGGTTGTTTCTAATGGCCAAGCAGGAAATGTGCTGAGAAGGTCCTCATCTGAGTCAGATGCATCTCTTCAATCTTAGACAATTTACGATGTAGCTGAAGGGTTTTCTACCAGGTACTGACATGTGAACATAGACTCATTTTATCCCTCAGCCACCCATTCTCCAAGGTTAGCATAGTTCGGTATAAAAACACTCTTGAACTTAGACCTGTGGAATTATAACAAGAGTCAGCTATCAAAATGTCTCATGAAACTTTGTTAATGGGGCCTTGAAATAGCCAAAAGGCCTGTTAGGTTTCTTCCATCCAATATTTAATAAAATGTTCGGGAATTATGAGTGTGTGTCCCCATAAAGTAGAGATCTATTTCCTTATGTTTTTTCTAAACCATGGTGATTCACAAATTACATAATTTTAGAATGTTAGACCTGGAAGGGACTTTGAAGCTCATGCATTTTAATGCCCAATTTTCATATGATAAAAAAAAGGCATAGATATATCAGTGATTTTTTCCAAGGTAAAATATAATTTCTGGGTTTTAGAATGAGGTCTAAAATCTGACTAGAAGGGTCCTTTCTTCCACAAGATGGCATTGCAAGCCACGCAGAAGATTTTATAAATGTGACAGGCCTCCCTTCCCTAGAAACATGCAGTGGTCACCACTGATAAGGAGACAAACGTCCACTTCTGGGGTGAGGGGAGGAATTCCACTTTGGGGTTTCTTTACACATCACTTCACCAAACACCAGTGTCTTTCTTTACAGAAAAGCCATCAATAGGGCTTTCCTGGTGGCCCAGTGATTAAGAAACCACCTGTCAATGCAGGGGTCACAGGTTCAATCCCTGGTCCGGGAAGATGCCACATGCCACGGGGCAAAGAAGCCCGTGGGCCACAACTACTGAGCCTGGGTTCTAGGGGCTGGGGGGCCACAACTACTGAGCCCACGTACTACACCTACGGAAGCCTGCAGGCCTAGAGCCTGCACCCCACAACAAGAGGAGCCACCGCAATGAGAAGCCCGCACAGCAACGAAGAGTAGCCCATGCTCCCCACAAATAGAGAAAGCCCACATGCAACAATGAAGACAAGCACGGCCAAAAATAAATAAAATTTTTAAAAAAAGAAAAGCCAGCAATAGAAAATCCAAATGTACCATGCTCTAAGACCACTGGAGGAAGCTTCCTGGGGATACAGGAGCAGAAACTGACTCTCTACCATCATCCCCTTGAGAAGTGTTAACAGGTGAAAGGCCTTTACTGTTTCTTCCTGAAGCAGCAGAGCAGCAGCAGCAGCTAACTTAGACTGAGTGGTTATTATGCGCCAGCTGCCTTCTGAGTTGTTTACACGCATTCGCTCATTTAATTCTCACAATTCTCAAGTGGACACTGTTATTGTCTCCATATTACTGAAGAAGACACTATGGCACAGGGAGACTTGGTCACTTATATATGGTCCCACTAACTCTTAGGATGAAGATGCCTTCCCCCCCAACCCCCGCCACCCAGGGGAAAGTTGAGGGTCAAGTGAACCTTTTGGAAGTTCATGTGATAGCACTGTGAAGGGCAGCAGCCACACTTGACAAAGTAAATGTGTGCTGTGATGGGGACAAAGGCTCTTGTCCTGAAGTCTGTAGCTCTGCTGTATACATCTGTAATTTCTTTCTGGGCTTGTGGTGAGTGTTGTCTTGCCCAGACCAAAAACACTTCCCGCACAGCAGCATACTTACTTAGAACACCAGAGAGAATGTGACAGGCTGAGTAAAAGTCCATAAGGCTTGTAGGCAGTGATCGCATTCCTTCATCACTTCTGGTAATTGAGCCAATGATGTGGGCAGTTGCTTCTAGAATACTCTGTTTTCCCATACATCCCATTTCCCATAAACTGAAAGTGGAACATGCCAATGGGTAAATTAATCTTTGCTGGAGGAGCATGGAGAGTCCCTCACAATATTTAGACAAAATGTTGACCTTCACAGCCTAGCTCCTGATGGCTAGTGCAGTCCACTGAATGGCTGTGGCCAAATTAGATCCCTTAGGACTCAGCCTGGGGTCGCCAGTGCCTTGGGAGCCAAAGGAATGAACTAGAGGAAATCCAAAGAATCAAGCTAGGACCCAATTATCTGGTAGGATGTGTACAGACAGGTCTCCAGAGAGAAGGTCAGGCCACTAAGCTGGGAGCTGGAGCAGGATTAGAGTGCCAGAAGGTCAGGAAAAAACAAAGGCTGAGAATTCCCAGTCAATTTCCTTGAATTCAGGCTGGAATCAGTAGCTCATCCTTATATAAAGGTGCTTGCATACTTAGATTAAGGGCACAGCTGACTTGAATGTCCCAGGAAGAGAATTTAACATCTCATTACAAGGCAAGACATATGAGGAAGAAAATGGCAACCCATTTTCAGAGTATTCCAGAGTATTCCAGTATTGCAGTATTCTTGCCTGGGAAATCCCATGGACAGAGGAGCCTGGCGGGCTTCAGTCCATGGGGTTGCAAAGAGTAGGACTCAACCGGAGCGACTTAGCACAGCACTCACTGCACACACCAGCCAAGGAGATATTCCACAGGCATTCAGGAGCCTCTTTGCATACAATGATCTCTCCAGTGGTATTTGACTCATGGCCTTCGAAGCGTTGGCATTCATTGCCCCACACTGCAGCTGAGCATGCTTCACACACTCCTCCAATCTTGAAAGAGCCACAGAAACCCATCCTGCTTCTTCACTTTCTGTCAAAATTGCGGGGCCAGTTAGGGGAAGGAGTGTATCACTGGGAACTCTTTTCCCTTCCCTGTTCTTCCTTGAATGGTGATGGCGCGCACCGTGGTGGCGTGCAGCATCTCTGGCGCACCTCCTTCCATCGAGCAGAATCAAAAGAACTTAACAGGTCATAAAAATGGTCATATGTCAAACTCACTCAAGACAAACAAAAACATTTTCCTGGGTGCCTTCCAGACCCAGGTCTTCAGAAGTACATAAAACTGCTGCTTTGGACTATTGATTTGAACTAATCACTCCACGTCCACCCTGGTGGCTCAGATGGTAAAGAATCTGCTGCAATGCAGGAGACTCAGGTTCGATCCCTGAGTAAGGAAGATCCCTGGAGAAGGGAATGGCAACCCACTCCAGTATTCTTGCCTAGAAAATTCCATGGACAGAGAAGCCCGGCAGGCTACAGTCCATGGGGTCACAAAGCGTTGGACACGACTGAACAACCAGCAGACACAGCCATTCCACATCTTAGCCTCCAAATCTCAATTTCTTGTTCACTGATTGGAACTATGTCTGACAGTTGGCTCTTTGTATTTGTCTTGTTCTGTCAAGGTCCTTCTCCTCAAGGTACTTACTTGGGATTTATAACCAGACTCTCAATCCCATT
This sequence comes from Cephalophus harveyi, assembly GCA_006410635.1. NCBI lineage: Eukaryota > Metazoa > Chordata > Mammalia > Artiodactyla > Bovidae > Cephalophus > Cephalophus harveyi. The sequence continues at coordinate 200,672 of SJYT01036379.1, read as the reverse complement.
TCTCGCTTCATAAACTAGATTTTTTTCAAAGATCTTCCCCATTTCTGTTTTTAAGATCTCTCTTCTCTTCCCACTTTCTTTCCTCTCTTTTCCCTCAGGGTGTTTTTCGTGATATTTTAGCTTTGCAAGTCTATCTTGATGATGACAGAAGTAATGAGTATAGAAAGAGCAAAATTATCTGGTATCCTCAAGTAATTGGCACCGGGGTGAACTCAGAAGCAAATAAAAGTGCTTCAAAGAACTGGCACATAAGGGAAGAGAGAAAAATGTGAAATACGCTAGATCCCTCTGGTTGAAAAAATAAAACCTAAATTTAATAGTCATTGCTAGTAATGTTCTAAAAATCCATAAGATGAGAGTAGTTTCTCATAACAAAATGTAGTGTCTTTTTCCAAATGAAATTAAATTTAGCAAAGTTTTATCTGATTATTCACTATATGAAAGTACAGCATTACATGAAGATAATGTACAGCAAGCAAAGGATCAGCAAGCTGCAGTATCCATCCTCAAAGAGCTATCGGACATCCATACACCTGACTTTCTAGCCCAGCACTGCCCAACAGAAATTTAATGCAATCCACTAATGTAACTTTAAACTTTCTAGTAGTCACATTAAATAAGTAAAATAAACATGTATAAATTAACTTTAATAATATTTTATTTGGCCAATATATTCCAAATAACCATGTCAACACATAATTAATATTTTAAAATATTGAAATATCTTTCATTCTTATCATACGAAGTCTTTGAAATCTGATGTGCATTTTACATTTACAGCACATCTCATTGCACACACTAAATTTTCATCACAAATCCTTGGTTTATAGTTAGACTTCATAAAATTTATGGTTGAGAAACTCCATTTATACACTCAAAATGTTTGGAACATATTTTAAAGTTTTATACTGACTGAATTGAGTATCAAAATATCATATCCCTTTCAAACCTTCATTCATATTTTTAAAACTTTTTCATCCTTTTATGAAGAATTGCTTTGACTTTGAAACAAATGTATTTCAGGTTCAAAACTGTTTATCCAAGTTAAGCAAACTCACTAATTCTTGTATTATTAGTATCAGATTCAAAGAAATTTTAAGTAAATTGAAAAGCAGCAGTTCAGTTCAGTTCAGTCGCTCAGTCGTGTCCGACTCTTTGCGACCCCATGAATCGCAGCACGCCAGGCCTCCCTGTTCATCACCANTTTTCTAAAGCCAGCTTGAACATCAGGGAGTTCACGGTTCACGTATTGCTGAAGCCTGGCTTGGAGGATTTTGAGCATTACTTTACTAGCATGTGAGATGAGTGAAAAGCAGCATATATGTATAAATATTAACAAACCATTATTCAAATTTTCCCAGTAATTTTTGTAGCTAACATACAACACTGCCAATCTTGACTAAAGAGTCATTATTATTATCCATTTGTGCTATGAAAAGTTTAAATTTCAACCTCAATACCTGACTATCTAGGACTTACGTGTGTTTCTCTTTTCCCTAGAGCTTCAGATTTAGATGTTTCTATGAGAAGTATAATGTGAGAAATTGTAAGTAATGGACTGCCATGTTTACCTTCGATTATTGAATATTTGTCAAGCATTCCTTTGGTTTCCAGAAAAATTGGAGTAATGGTTGTGTGTGTGCACGTGCACATGTGTGTGCACACGTGCGTGCACACATCATTGCTCAGTATTGTCTGACTCTGAGACGTCATGGATGGTGGCCCACCAGGCTCCTCTGTCCATGGAAATTTCCAGACAAGTATACTGGAGTGTGTTGCCATTTCCGATTCCAGAGGGTCTTCCTAACCCAGGCATCGAAACCAAGTCTCTTGCATATCCTGAACTGGCAGGAAGATTCTTTACAATTGCGCCACCTGGGAAGCCCAATGGTACAGTAAATTTTTATAAAACTCTCTGTTACTCAACTAATATGTAAAGAACATAAAAATCATTACCTTTATTATCTCCTGTTTCTTTCAACACTCCATAAATTAGCAGTAAATCATAAGCATTTGCTCATATACATTGAAAAACATTAATTTTATCATGATACTTTACATAGTTTGCTTCTGAAAACTAATTACAAATATTTTTAATATATATCACACAGAGGAACAGAGCAATTAACTGTTTTTCTCTGGCAATTTTCCCAACTTTCAATCAATTGATCTTTGATATTGTTAGAAAGGTTTTATATTTTATGGAAAATTGTTGATGGCTTAACTGTAGATATTTTACTTTTTGTAAAATACTTTTTATTCTTTTATTAATAATTTTCTCACAAAATTTCCATAACAAATAATAACTTCTTTTACCTGCCATCTCTCCATCTAGGTGTGTGTGGGGGGTGGAGTGCCAAGTTGTCTTATAGCTGACCAACACTACAAGCTCAAGTCCTATTAAAAATCATTAAAAACATTTTCATAGGTCATTTAATTTTGATTTTAAGCAAGTAAGTTCACTGAATCTCTTTTGACTATTGATCAAATGTATTATATGCTTGGTGAAAATATCCATTTTATTATCTTAATTTTTTTATATAACAAATTTTTTTTAATTAATTTGTTCAGCAAATTGCAATTCACTGTAAAATTTGCAACACATCTTCTTTCAGCATTTTTTCTTACTATCCTGGATGCAGTCTTAGCTTCTACATTTTCATTTGCCTCTACATTACTATTCTGCCTTTATTTTTAACTTAAAAATCGGCCCATGCTTATTTTTTAACTTGTAAAAATAATTTAATTATAATGAAAATAATATGTATTTCACATTATAATGAAAATAATATGTATTTCTATTTAGTTAATGATAATAATTTACATATATACTACCAGAACTCAAGCTGCATAAAAATATTAAAATAAATGCATTATGTTACACTACTACATAAACAAAAATCATTCAAACTGAATCAACAGTTCAGCACCAACTAGATCAGTGATGTGCTTATGTATATTAAAAGATGCACATGCCTGATACACTCTAATACAATAATATAGGAGACAACACAATGTTTAAAGTGAAATATGATCCTATCAAAACAATAAAACTGTGTTTCATGGAAAAACACTATAGCTTTAAAATTTAAATTAATTAAAATTAAATAATTTAACAATTCAGTTTCTTAGATGTCCTAGCCATATTACAAATGCTCCACAGCGCATGTGATTAGGGAAAAGGCAACTTCTGGCCGATTGTCCACCCTCCTGGTCTCTCTTCTACCACTTTTTTTTTTGGCTCTTTACCCTTGCCCAAGAGAGAAGGTACTATTAATCAAGTTGGGTTCAAAGTCATTAGTTGAAACATTTCTTAGTGGTTTTTTCTTCCTCCTCTCTGTGCCATATGTATACTAAATCTCATCAGTCATGTCCAACTCTTTGCAACCTATGGACTATAGACAGCCAGGCTCCTCTGTGCATCAGATTCTCCAGGCAGGAATACTGGAGTGCGTTGCTGTGTCCTCCCCCAGGGGATCTTCCTGACCCAGGTATCAAACCCGTGTCTCTTAAGTCTCCTGCATTGGCAAACAGGTTATTTACCTCTAGCTCCACCTGGGAAGTCCATGTAAGTGGGTGGTAATTTGAACCCCTTCCCTGGATCTCTTCTAGTTCCTGGTGACAAAATAGCTGTCCACAACTCCAGACTTACTTCCTCTCCTCTTAGCAATTCGCAATGGAAGGAACCTGTGTCTTTTTCAAAAGGTTTAAAAAAAAAAAAATGAAAAACCCTTCTAGAATTTAATCTATTTGCATCTGATGATCTTGGCTTGGGCTATATTCCTGTGGCTTCAACCTCACTGAAACCTCACTGAAACCTCACTGAAACCACTTAAACTCAGAAGGAACAAGTGATTCCCTGAGAAGATTCAGGGCACATGGAACCAGAAAAAGGGCAAGTGGTTACTAGGAAAGCAAAAATGATCAATCTCTGATACACAGATAAATTGTAAAATAGAAATAATAATCCCTAATTTCTTCATTCAAATATAACTATTGTTGGTATTTTGGCAAATTTACTCCCATTATTTTTTCTGGGTATTTTTTACATAATTGTAATTATAGTTTATTTAAAATTTTTCTCCCGATTTTTTTCCTCTTACCGTTCTATAATATGCATTTTGAGTGTCTATCATGTTTCTAAGCATAATTTTAATGGTCACATGTAAATAAACACTAATTTACTCCCAAAGACACCAAGGTTGCTTCTTTTTCTTTAAAAATTATAAATAAAGCTGTGACAAGCATCATGATGTATATAGCTTTGTTCTATTGCTTGGACCATTTCCTTATAATTTTCCAAATGCTGAATTACTGGGTTAAAAGATATGCATATATTTAAGCTCTTTCTAAAATTTTCCCATTTCCCAAAAGGATTGTATTTATTCATAAGGTTGTCATCAATATAAATGTAGTCATCATATATAAAACATTCTTGTAAAGTCAAAGGACACCACTAAAGTATGGTGAAGACAGCAATTTCTTTGAGAGTGATAAAAACGCTTATGAAGAGGAGTTTTTAACCTTTGATTCTGTATCAGTTTCGCAGAAATCAGTCCTACATAGCTCAGTTATGCAATTGCATGTGTTGTTTCTTGGAAAATTATGTTAAACATGCAAGAAAGCAAATTGACAGGGTATTATTTAAGTAATATGAATAACATGGCATAGGATTTTGGTAGATTTCAACTAATTCTCATTTCGCTAATATCTTTCATACTGCATAGCTAATTAGGCGTGCATGCTCAGTTGCTCAGTCATGTCTGACTCTTTGTGACCCTTTGGACTGTAGCTCACCAAGCTGCTCTGTCCATGGGATTTTTCAGGCAAGAATACTGGAGTGGGTTGACATTTCCTTCCCCAGGGGATCTTTCTATCCCAGGGATTGAACCTGCATCTCCTGTGTTTCCTGCATTGCAGGTATATTCTTTACCCACCGAGCTATTGGGGAAGCTAATTAGGCATCAGGACAAAAACCTACCCACAAGAACCTATGTCACAACACTGTTAATAATAGCAACACAATGGAGATCTGCCTCTTGAGTTTTAGATGTCTTTCTCTCTGTTTCCTAGACACTTCAAATCTGAATGTTTCAAAGTATCTCAAAAATATTCAAAATGGAAATCATTCTAGAGCTTCGCACAGTGCCTAGCATAGGGAAAATATAAGTCTGTTTGGTACATGAGTGCTGTCCAATAAATCTACTTTACTTCCTATAATCCATCATGACAAATATTTTCTCATCTAAACTAGAAACTTCACTATCCTATAGTCTACCTTCTAGGTACTCTAATTGATTAATCATTAAATTCTCTTGATTTCACTTTAGAAAAGACCATTGTCCCAACTCTTCCAAAATATTTCTATGGCCCTAGTTCACTCCATTGTCATCTCTCATCAGATTATTAGCACAGCTTCTTTGGTGTCCTGCCTCTAGTCTCATCCTGTTTACACTCTCCTAACAAGATGAGCTTTTTAGAAGTCAGAGCCAATCATGGAACTCTTCTGCTCCAAATACAACAGTTCACCATACACACGGGCAAAATCTGAAACAACGTGCATGGTATATAAGATCCTTCCTTTTGTTTGACCTCTGTCTACCCGCCTGGCCTCCTCTCTTCTCTCCTCCCAACACTGCCCCCAGCAGTTCCCTGCACACTGCATCCTGACTGAACTGATGACGGTCCTCTCAATCTGTACTAACGTTTCCCTTCCTTCTTTCTGCATATCGTTTTGCAGCTGCCTCCCTGGAATACTCTCTCTCTACTTTGTGAATCTGACAGCAAATTTCTACTTTTTCTTCCAAACTCATCTTAAGAGAAAATAAGTCCTTTGAAAATATTGAAGAGGAGGTCAGATGGGGACAGGCTCAGCTATAGAATTCTGGTGCATAGTCTGCATTAGAGCGTTGGTGGAAATTTTCAGAGAGGAAGAATTCTCAGGACAGAATGAAATGAGAGACAAGCAGTGGGCCATGTTAGAAGACAGAATAAGGGGGGGTGAAAGGAGTGTAAATGAATGCAATATTTCAGAAACCAAGGGAGGGGAGGGTTTTTAGCATAATGGTATGACAAACACTGTCCAAGCAGCAGAGAAATGGAGTAGGATAATGACCTCATAGCATGCATTGGCTCTGATATTGAAGAGGCTTTTGTAATCTTAGAGCAGTTTCAGTGGAAGGTGGGGGCAAAGTCTGACGGCAGTGCTTTCAGGAAATGGAGTGGACAACCATAAACTACACTTTCCTGTCCATGGCTGGGAATAAAAAGGTGGAAAGATGGCCTTTGGGTGGTGACTTGAGGGGTAGATAAGAGGATAAGGGATAGGTGTTTCACAAGAGAGAATGTTAGTGAGCAGAGAGGATACAGCAAAGGAGGAGGGAGTGATGAAAGCTAGAGATCCGAGACAGAGGACTATCCCTGAAGAGACTGAACGGAGTGTGGTCCCTCCTAGAGCCCAAATGGGCACCTAGGTCTCATGTAGGAGAAGGGACACTGCAGTTTTAGAGAATGTAGGAAAAGAGAAACATCGCGCAAGGTCTTGTTAAAGCTTGCCAAATGATCAAAAGATACAAGGATCCTAGATGAGAGTTCTGCATACTTCACAATAATGCATCTGGCCAATTTTGAAAATGAGAGGCAAGGATTTAGTGACACATATGAATATGGAAAATGTGCTGAGGGTAAACTGAAGATGCAAGGTATAGTCTTTGGAGTCAGATGAACCTGGGGGGAATATTGGCTCTACCACACACTAGCTTTGATCTTATTTCTTAAAAGTTATCACCACTACCTTTTACTATGTAAACTTCTGTCAAAATAGTGTCTACACATTTGAAACTGCATAATGCTTGGTACCCAGGCTATTGCCTCCAACACTTACCCACAATCATGTCGCTAATACTTGTCTTTCCATCCTCTCTACTTGAAGGAAAAAGTCCTTACCTCTCCATTCTCTCTGTCACATCTAACACTTACAGGACTTGGATCATTTAACCATGCACAGATCTTCAGAGATTCGCTTCTGGAGCTTCTGTCAATGCCTCATCCTACAGCTCTAGCCACACCAGTCCCCGGGCTTTGAGGCCCTGTGTCTTCCCACTACTAGCTTTGATCTTAAGTAATTTCTTAACCTTCTCTGAACTTCTTCTTCTTCAGAAAATGGGGTGGGCTTCCCTGGGTGTTCAGTGGTAAAGAATCCGCCTGCCAATGTAGAAGACGTGGGTTCAATCTCTGATCTGGGAAGATTCCCACATGCCACAGAGTAACTAAGCCCACACATCACAATGACTGAGCCTGTGCTCTGGAGCCCGGGAGCCGCAGCTACTGAGCCCACGTGCCCTCAAGCCTGTGCTCCGCAGCAAGAGAAGTCACCGCAATGAGAAGCCGCCAGAAAATATCTCCTGGAGACATTTATTGATTAAATTTAAGAGATCTTCATTAGGTGTGTGCTGGAAAAGTTTTTAAAAGAAATATGGCATGTGTGGATAAAGATAGTTCACTTTGAAAAAAAAAAACAGTAAAAATATGAACAGCATGAGGCCAGAATAGGAAGAAAAGCAAAACTTGTACAGCGCTTTAGCTTGTAACAATAAAAGATAGTATAAGAAATACTACTTTTAAAGATAATATTGGTTATTCATAGGGAATACTGTAGAGTGAGAATAGAAGACAGGGAATCACTTTTCTAGTATGAGTCAGTATTTGATTTTACATCATTTCATCACAGAAAAGTAGAATAAAGATGGATTCACCTCAGTGTAATCAAAGAGCATGGATTTGGGAGACAGACAACCATGAGTTTTAGTATTGACTTTGTTTCACACTAGCTGGGTGATCTTAGACAAGTGACAGATTCCTTGAGTCTCAGTGTATTAGTTTCCTAGGCTGCCATAACAAAGTACCCCAAACTGGATGGCTTAAAACAACAGAAACTTATTGTCTCATAATTCTGGAGGCGGCAACTCCAAGAGACTGTGACAATCAAGTTGTAAGCAAGGTGATGCGCTCTTGAAGACTAGGGGAGGATCTGTCTCATGCCTTCTTCTAACATCTGGTATTAGAAGCCTCGGGTGTTTCTTGGCTTGTAGATACATCACTCCGATCCTCTCCCTGTGTTTCTGGGTCTTCTTTCAAGGCCTCCAGTCACTTGGTTAGGAACCCACTCTACCCCAGTAAAGATTCCTCAGCTGGTAAAGAATTCGCCTCCCATGTGGGAGACCTGGGTTCAATCCCTGGGTTGGGAAGATCCCCTGGAGATGGGAAAGGCTACCTACTCCAGTATTCTGGCCTGGAGAATTCCATGGGCTCCAGTACGCTCCAGTATGCAAATGTGCTCAGTAGTTCAGTCATGCCTGACTCTTTGTGACCCCATGAACTGCAGCCCACCAGGCTCTCCTGTTCATGGAATTTTCTAGACCAGAATACTGGAGTGGGTTGCCATTTCCTACTCTATTACTCCAGTATAAACTCACCCTAAATAATTACAGCTACAAAGACTGTTATGTAATTATAACTGCAATGAACCTATTTCCAAATATATGGTCACATATCTGAGCTACTGAGGGCTAAAACTTCACCATATTTGGAGGAGACATAATTCAACCAGTAAGACTCAGGATCTTCATTCTTTGGGTGAGAATAAAAGTACACTCCTTGTGAAACCCTCCTACACTGTTAGTGGGAATGTAAATTGGTGCAGTCACTGTGGAAAACAGTATAGAGTTTTTTCAAAAAACTAAAAATAGAACTACCGTATGACCCAGCAATTCCATTCCTGGATATACATCTGAAAGAAACAGACACTAATTTGAAAAGATACACACATCCCAAAGTTCATAGCAGCATTATTTACCATTGCAAAGGAATGGAAGTAACCTGAGTCCATCAGCAGATGAATAAAGAAGATATAGTAGGGATATACAGTGGAATACTACTCGGCCATAAAAAAGAACAAAACACCATTTGCAGCAACATGAATGGATTTGGAGGGCATTATGCTAACTGAAACAAGTAAGACAGAAAAAGACAAATGCTGTATGATATTACTTACATGGGGAATCTAAAAAATACAACAAACTAGTGAATTAAACAAAAAAGAAGCAGACTCACAGATAAAGAGAACAATCTAATGGTTACCAGTTGGGATAGGGAAGAGGGAAGGAGCATTATTTGGGTAAGGGGAAAGGATTATTAGGGGATCATATGAAATCATGCATGTGAAAATTTGAAAATTGTAAAGCCACTCTAGAATTTAAAGAATCTTTCTTTCTTTCTTTCAATAAATAAATATCTAATTAAGTGTGAAAAATGTACCTTCCTTGCAAGGTTGTTATGAGAATCCTGTATGAACTTGTGAAAAAATACCTAGCATAATATCTAAAGCAGAGTAATTGGGGAAAGTGAAGACAAGTCAAAGCCACTCATCAAAACTGTATTTTGGTTGTCACTGTCTGATTCCCTCTGAGCTATTTGTCAAGAAATCTTGGTGGACAGGTCTTACCAGGTTCCATGACCCTTTCATATTGCATTCACAGGTGACCTTGATCCCATATTTACTAAGCACTTACTGTATGTTTGACGTTATACCAGGTAGAGAGGTACAGAGGAGACCTGAAGCCACCTCTGTGGTTTTCTGAAGTGGTTTGTACTCTAGGATCAACCCATCATCCCACGAAGCACTCAAAATCTAGAAGCCATGGTCTAGAAAAGGGATCAGAAAACTATGACCCAGGAGCCAAACCCGGGCTACTGACTGTGTTTCTACGTAAAGTTTTATTGAAAGATAGCCATGTCCGTTTGTTTATGTATTGTCTATGACAACTTTTGTGTTACCACGGCAGAGTTAAGGAATTGTGACAGAGGTAGGCCCACAAAGCCGAAAATATTTACTTCTCGTTTTTCACAGAAATGTTACCTTTTTCATTGACCAGATCTTGACTTACACTCTTCTTTTTTTTCCCCACTGTAGGAGGCTTAGATTCTTAGACTACAAGCCTAATGATTTTTAGAGCTTCAAGTTTATTTACTGCATGGGCCCTGACCTCTCTAACTTTGATTTGTTTGGTTTTGAGGTTCAGGACTTTGGGGTTGTTCATCCATCGTAATGTAGCAATATTGGTTCATCACTTGTGGCAAATGTACCACACCAGTGCAAGAAGGTGCCATTAGGGCACATATTCCCCATGGTTCACTTCTTACAAGCCTAGTGATTTTTAGAGCTTCAAGTTTATTTACTGCATGGGCCCTGACCTCTCTAACTTTGATTTGTTTGGTTTTGAGGTTCAGGACTTTGGGGTTGTTCATCCATCGTAATGTAGCAATATTGGTTCATCACTTGTGGCAAATGTACCACACCAGTGCAAGAAGGTGCCATTAGGGCACATATTCCCCATGGTTCACTTCAGGCCTTGCTGTACTTTGCTTATCTAAACTCTTTTCCCAGAACCCGTTGAATAATTTGTGATTATTTTTTAAATTTGAAAAGATATAATATGGAAAAGCTCATTCTTCAGCAAACATTTGTTGACTGCCTATTATATACTAATTATCTTACTATTAATATAAAAATACTGAAGAACTGAAACATAATAAATAGGTTTATGATGAAATTTGAAACATTATTAGTTTGTAACAGATAGCATTTTCACTCTAAATATTCACTGCCTCTTGCATAGGCCCCTGCCCTTGGGAAGATGACATGTCTCTGCTCGTGGCAGGCGCAGTCGTGTGACTTGCTTTGATCATTGGAATATGACTGGAACTGACAATCTCACCTCGGAACAGAGAAGTTTTGTGGTCCATAACCACCAGCTTTTTTTCCTTCTGACATGAAACTGTTTTAGATAGGGGCTGCTTTTTTTATCCTGGGTTTTAGAATGAGAAAGGCATGCAACTGACTCAAACCTCACCCCAGGATGGATATGAGAATTAACCTTTGTTGTGAGCCCCTAAGATCTTGAATTCTTGTTTCCGCATAGCCCAGACCGATGGAAAGATTACTGATTGTATTTTCTTCACCTTTTTTTTTTTTATATCAAATAACATTTAAGAGTTGTTTTTCTAACTTTAATATGATGGATGACAATTTACAACTTCAAGATAATCAAAATAAGGCCCAGAAATAAATGTTACTTGGGAATTAAATAGAAGTATCCAATTCTAGCTGGCAACTTAGAATACTATGCACATGGCGTCCAGTTACACAAATCCCATTTAACTTAAACTGATGTATACTATTTATTTTAACTTTTTATGGTACTGATAATCAAAATAAGGCCCAGAAATAAATGTTACTTGGGAATTAAATAGAAGTATCCAATTCTAGCTGGCAACTTAGAATACTATGCACATGGCGTCCAGTTACACAAATCCCATTTAACTTAAACTGATGTATACTATTTATTTTAACTTTTTATGGTACTTGTTTATTCACATATCTGTGTATCCATCCAACAATCTATCTTATTTCCTAAAGTACTGTAAGTGTCAGGCATCAGTACACTTTACCTCTAAACACTCCAACGTGTACATCTTTAACTAAATTTCAATATCTGCTTATGAATTTTTTCTTCTGAGGTAAAATGTTTATGTAATGTACAAATGTTACATATATCATTCAATACATTTTTGCTAAACAGACACTCCTATGTAAGATATAGAATATGACCATCACCCCACAAAATTTTCACTGTTTATTTTAAACCATATATTTGCTGTTTGTATGAGCTTCTCAATGCTGCATGTATTTTTATTCTGAGCTTTGTATGTTTATGGAGAGATTTAAATATATTCATAGAATTCACACTAATATGTCATATCTCTAGACCTCATGAATAATACACTTTATCAGAAGTGTATTTCTCAAGAAGAACTTTTAGCATCTGATAATCAATATATATTTTTTCTGAGCCGTTATTTTTCTTTTTCTACCTTTGCTTTTTGAATAATAATTTTGTTTCTGTAATAACCATCCGTCAGGAATGTCCCTACCACGTTGTGCAATATAATGATTTCTACATAATTAAAGCTTTGGCAATCCCATGTTCTACAAGAGGCATTAGAGGGTCTGATGCTAATAACAACATAATTAAATCGGCTTAGACTGGCTAGCTGAGGCTGGTTAGTAAAAGTGAGTGAGAATGAAAGTGTTAGTTGTTCAGTCACGTCTGACTCTTTGTGACCCCATGGACTGTAGCCCGCTGGGCGCCCTTGTCCATGGTATTCTCCAGGTAAGAATACCGGCTGCTGCTGCTGCTAAGTCACTTCAGTCGTGTCCGACTCTGTGTGACCCCATAGACGGCAGCCCACCACGAGTGGGTAGCTATTCCCTTCTTCAGGGGATCTTCTTAACCCAGGGATCAAACCTGGGTCTCCTGCATTATAGGCCGATTCTTTACCATCTGAGCCGCCAAAGAAGGAAGGGAAGGGAAGGAAGGGAAGTCGCTCAGTCAAAGGCAAGAACAGGGATAAACGTGGATTGGTTTTTATGCCACTTGGAATGTTGTCTTAATTTACTTCTACTGATTCCCTGCTATCATCTCTTTTTTGGCCTCTAAGATAACTTGTACCCCTATCACACACAAAAATAAATATTATAGAAGTCTGTTTATATACTATTGGACTTCCCTGGTGGCTCAGACAGTTAAGAATCTGCCTGCAATGTAAGAGACCTGGGTTCATTCCCTGGGTCAGGAAGATGCCCTGAAGAAGGAAATGGCAACCCACTCCAGTATTCTTGCCTGGAGAATTCCATGCACAAAGGAGTCCATGGGGTCACAAAGAGTCAGACATGGCTGAGCAACTTTCACTTCATTATATATTATTATACAATATGGATGTAAAATGCTCAGACCTAAAATCTGTAGGTTGAAGAGATTGCTTCATATTGCATTCACACAGAGAGAGGTAGCTATTAGTGGAAGTCAGAACAATGAAAGATGATTTTTATTTATTAAATTCACTGTTAAGTACTATTCCAGTTATGTTTCTCAAGGCATTTGTCTTTCAAAATTTAGGCACTCAGATTTAAAGGATTAAAATCATGTTTTTCAGAAACTGCAAATTAATGGAAACTAATGTGCATCCTTTTATCTAAGGAGTCTTCAAAGGAACCAAGTTTGGGAAGAATAGATTTGCTGGACAATGTAGAAATTCTGTTTATCATAAAGGAAAGGAATTCATGGCTAAATTGAGGCATCTCACCATGGTTTAGTCTTAATAACCTTTTCATAATGATCCTTCTTGCCTATAATTTAGAGAGCCAGAAATAGAAGAATGAGAAAAGAGATAACGGACAACATGAAGAATCTATAAAATCATCTAACATCTTTCTTTCTGTATGTCCTCTGAAAGCTCCTTTATCCCAGATCACTATTTCTTTCTCTCCAACTACCTTCCTGGCTTCCTGCTGAGGTATTCCTTGGACTCCCTGAATGAGAAATTTAGCTCAAACACAAATTAGTAGGGAGGTTATTACAAGCTTGAAGGCAGTGTCAAAAATTCCTTTAAAGAAGCAGTTCTATGATTAAATCATTCTCTCCACCCCCCACTAATCTTAAACCCCATTACTGAAAATTAATTTTATCCTCTGTGTTTATTGATATACAGAAATGTATTTATTTTGTAAATAGAAATAGACTTGGTGGAGACATGATTGTTCTCTTTAGATATCTGAAAAGCTGTCATTTCTAAGATAAACCCCTTTTTATATCTCCCTAAGGCAAAATTAAGCTTTGTGAGTAGACTTAACCACAGGCCAATTTGAAGCTACTCTAGGGAAAGCATTTCTAATAACTAGAGCAGTTAGATGGTAGGATGGAATACCTAGTAAATAGGAGAGATTTCTACCATTTGAGTCACTCGAAGTGTCAAGGAAGAGGCTAGGTGAGCACCCATATGAGTTTCCTGCATACAGTGGCCCTTTATCAAAATTTTGACTCAGTGATACTTAAACCCAAGGACTTTAAATCAGACTTTCATTGATCCAGCCAAAATTGTCTACATATCTATCATATCAGATTGGATGTCATAGTCAAGGGCTTGCAACTGACAGATATATTTCTTACTGTCAGTAAGCTTGTTCTGGGTTTATGAGCTCTAATAAAGATGGAGTTTTATCAAACTGTTTCTCTCATATAATTCATCAGGTGACAGTCTTCAAATGCATATCATAGGCATTTGTCCAAACATAAGAGCAAGAGCCTCAAAATGCTCACAATATCAGAACAGGATATGTTGTGTTGGCCAAAGAGTTTGTTTAATGAATAGCACAAGGATCTCAGCTCAGTGCTCAGCAATGACCTATAAGGGTGGCATGATATATATGTGTATATATATGTATGTATGTATATATGGTGTGTATATATGTATATTTTTATACATACAGCTGATTCATTTTGTTATACAGCAGAAACTAATACAGCATTGTAAAGCAATATTACACTCCAATAATAACATTTTTAAAAAACCTTCTCTGCTAAGTCGCTTCAGTCGTGTCCGACTCTGTGTGATCCCATAGACGGCAGCCCACCAGGATCCCCCATCCCTGGGATTCTCCAGGCAAGAATACTGGAGTGGGTTGCCATTTCCTTCTCCAGTGCATGAAAGAGAAAAGTGAAAGTGACGTCGCTCAGTCGTGTCCAACTCTTAGCGACCCCATGGACTGCAGCCTACCAGGCTCCTCCGTCCATGGATTTTCCAGGCAAGAGTACTAGAGTGGGGTACTATTGCCTTCTCCATTAAAAACCTTACAAAAAGTCAAAAAACAAAAGTTCATTTAACATCTTATCAAAAAACCCAAACAAACTTTTGGCCAACCCAACTCAGTTCAATTCAGTTCAGTCGCTCAGTTGTGTCCAACTCTTTGTGATCCCACAGACTGCAGCATGCCAGGCCTCCCTATCTATCACCAACTCCCAGAATTTACTCAAACTCAAGTCCATTGAGTCAGTGATGCCATCCAGCCATCTCATCTTCTGTCATATCCTTTTCCTCCCACCTTCAATCTTTCCCAGCATCAGAGTCTTTTCCAATGACTTAGTTCTTTGCATCAGGTGGCCAAAGTATTGGAGTTTCAGCTTCAACATCAGCCCTTCCAATGAACACCCAGGACTGATTTCCTTCAGGATGAACTGGTTGGATCTCCTTGCAATCCAAGGGACTCTCAAGAGTCTTCTCCAACACCATAGTTCAGAAGCATCAATTCTTCTACACTCAGGTTTCTTTTTTTTTTTTCTTTTTTTATTATTATTATTATTATTTACTTTACAATACTGTATTGGTTTTGCCATATATCAACATGAATCTGCCACGGGTGTACATAAGTTCCCACTCTTGAACCCCGCTCCCACTTTCCTCCCCATACCATCCCTCTGGGTTATCCCAGTGCACCAACGCCAAGCATCCTGTATCCTGCATCAAACCTAGACTGGTGATTCGCTTCTTATATGATATTATACATGTTTCAATGCCATTCTCCCAAATCCTCCTGCCCTCTCCCTCTCCCACAGAGTCAAAAAGTCTGTTCTATATATCTGCGTCTCTTTTGCTGTCTCGCATACAGGGTTATCATTACCATCTTTCTAAATTCCATATATATGTGCTAGTATACTGTATTGGTGTTTTTCTTTCTGGCTTACTTCACTCTGTATAATTGGCTCCAGTTTCATCCACCTCATTAGAACTGATTCAAATGTATTATTTTTAATGGCTGAGTAATACTCCATTGTGTATATGTACCACAGCTTTTTTATCCACTCATCTGCTGATGGACATCTAGGTTGCTTCCATGTCCTGGCTATTATAAACAGTGCTGTGATGAACATTGGGGTACATGTGTCTCTTTCAATTCTAGTTTCCTTGGTGTGTATGCCCAGCAGTGGGATTGCTGGGTCATACAGCAGTTCTATTTCCATTTTTTTAAGGAATCGCCACACTGTTCTCAATAGTGGCTGTACTAGTTTGCATTCCCACCAACAGTGTAAGAGAGTTCCCTTTTCTCCACACCCTCTCCAGCATTTATTGCTTGTAGATTTTTGGATCGCAGCCATTCTGACTGGTGTGAAATGATAACTCATTGTGGTCTTGATTTGCATTTCTCTGATAATGTCAGGTTTCTTTATAGTCCAGCTCTCACATCCATACACAACTACTGGAAAAGCCATAGCTTTGACTAGATGGACCTTTGTTGGCAAAGTAATGTCTCTGTTTTTTAATATGCTGTCTAGGTTGGTCACAACTTTTCTTTCAAG
>SJYT01036379.1:153357-184390 GCA_006410635.1 Cephalophus harveyi | reverse complement strand
CTTTGCCCACTTGACTTCACATTCCAAGATGTCTGGCTCTAGATTAGCAATCACATCATCATGATTATCTGGGTCGTGAAGATCTTTTTTGTACAGTTCTTCCGTGTATTCTTGCCCCCTCTTCTTAATATCTTCTGCTTCTGTCAGGTCCAGACCATTTCTGTCCTTTATCGAGCCCATCTAAGACAACCTGTGTATGTGATTGTGAAATTCTATAGGTAATCTTAAAGAAGTTATCACTTGATCCATATTCACATCTGGTGTAATTGCAGCTTAATATTTTCTCTTTAGCAAGCTTTTATGAAGGGTTTGTAGGAGGACACTGTTATTTTTGTTGACATTGTCTTAGAACAGCTAAGGCTATACATTGTCATACCCCTCTTTTTCCAGCAAAAAATGACCTCAAAAATGTCATGGCCCAAGATCTATGCTAAGAAAATTAGCTTCTTTAAAATTTGACTTCCAGAAAAGTTTAATATATGTGTACTATATTTGTAATTCATGCTTCTTTGAAGTTGAATTTGTGGTTATTCCACTGAGTTTTTATGAACATAATTCCCTGGTTGTATTTACTATGCTCGTGAGAATAGTGATTTATTATTAAACTTATTAGAGTTAATTATGCTTATTGCACCATTCCTCTCTGAAGGAAACTTGGGAATTGTCTTTCTCATCCTTAATTATGAAATCATAAAGTGCAATTCTGAGAACATGGGGACTGTTTTCCTTCACTCAATAAGACTGACCCACCAAGTTTATTAAACAAAAATGTCTCCTGATACCAGTTAAAAATTTTTAACTTTACTATTAAAATATAAAAGGATATTCTGTAAAATAGCAAATCAGCTTTTCTCAACTCTTGGTTCCTCATTTTACATTATCAAGGGCAAAAAAGGGTTTTATTTTTTTCCTCCTCTGCTAAAAAACACACTTTTCTTTTTAAACAACAAAATTGTGTTGTAAGGTTATAAATGTCCTATTAGTCTGCCAGGGCTACTATAAGAAAATCCCACAAATTGGGTGGCTTAAACAATAGAAATTTATTGTCTCACAGTTCCAGAGGTTGAAAGTTGAGATCAAGGTAAGAGCAAGGTTGGTTCTTCCAGGGCACGTGGAAGGAAATCCGTTACAGGCCTCTCTCCCTGGCTTGTAGAAGGCCAACTTTTCCCCATATATGTCTAACTCTGTGTTCATTTCCCCCTTATTATAAAGACATCAGTCATATTGGATTAAGACCCACTCTAATGGCTTCATTTGAAATTTAACTCCGTAAAGACCCTATCTCCAAGTAAAGTCACATTCTGAGGTCCTGGGGATTAAGACTCCAACATGACCTCTTTCGAGCAACACATTACAACCCAGAGCAAATGTCATCATGGAAAACATCTTACAATGTGAGTAACTTGTCCAGCAATGTTTTTGGCAATATTTTTGATTTGTTAAAAAGAGGAGGAATTACCTTTGTAACATATTTTTCTTCTTTATTTTTCCCTACATTTTAAGCAGAGAAGATAACACGGTCTCAAAATACATAAAGTAAAAGTGCTCAAAACCAGAGAGAAACAGGCAAGTCCATAATCATAGTGGGAACTTTTTATACATACTTCTTTTAGTAATTTACAGAGCAAACAGATAAAACTTAAGGGTATAATACCAGGAAAGAAAAAGCAAGAAACTGTACTTAATGAACAAATATAGAACATTCTACCCAAGATGTCAGAACATACTTTCTTTTCAAGCACACACAAAACCTTTACAGAAATTAACTATAAACTGGCCCATGAAGCAAATGTCATCAAAGTTCAAATGAATGAAATCATAAAGACCAGAGAGAGTATATTATTGACCCTAAGATACATAATCTAGAAAGGAATAATGAAAAGTAACCAGAAAATTCTCATGTATTTGGAAATTTAGCACATATTCTAACAAGTCATGGTCAAAAAGGAAATAAATCATGACAGAATTAGAAAATACTTTGATTGAACAATATCAAAATGTATAATCAAATTTTGTACAGTTTAGCTTTAAAAAATCCTTAGAAGGAAATTTACAGCCTTAAAGCCGTACAGTAGGAAAGAAGACTGAAAATTAATCAGCAAGCATTCTACCTCTAGAGAGGTTATAAAAGGACCAAAAAGTAAGTACCAAACAGTAGAAAAAATGAAATAGTAAAGAACAGAAATTAATGAGATAGAAACATATATGATAGAGATTCAACAAAAGAAAACAAAAAGTTTAAAAACTAATAAAATATAAAACCCTCTGGTGAGACTTTAAAAAAAAAAAGACAATACAACTATCTAATATAAGGAATGAGAAAATAGACCACATTACAAATCCTGTGCACCCATGCTAAGAGGAAAAGCTAAGAAAGTTATTCAGACAGAAATTCTTAATGTTTTATTCTCCCCATTTTCCAGCTTTGAGGGACTGCCCAAATTACTGCTTAAAATAAGTAGATTATTGAATAGATCCAGGAAACATTTATCCTATAGATTTCTTAGCAGCAATAATACGGGAGCCATCTCCTAATTATTAATGCAAGTAAGGACCACAGGAAGTTCCTACAATTAAATTTTGGGAGTAATCCTCAAGGCTCCTTTAAAGCAATGGTGTCTTTTTTCCCTCACTAAAATGTAATTAATTATCCCAACACATAGTAAAATAGATTAATGTTTTAAGTTTCACTCTCTTTCTAGTGGAGGTGGAGACAGTACAAGGTGCAAATAAAATGCCATTAGGAAGCCAAATGTTAGAGAAATATAAATTAATTTGTCTCTGAGTAATTAAAATTCTTTTGTTATATGAGCATAACTTGAAATACTGAACTAAGGGAGCCATGAGCAAGAGACTGGTAATTTTTTATAGAAGGGGTAATGCTTCCCTTGTGGCTTAGCTGGTAAAGAATCTGCTTGCAATGTGAGAGACCTGGGTTCAACCTCTGGGTTGGGAAGATCCCCTGGAGAAGGGAAAGGCTACCCACTCCAGTATTCTGGCCTGGAGAATTCCATGGACAGTCCATGCGGTCACAAAGAGTTGGACACGA
The DNA here is from genome assembly GCA_006410635.1 of Cephalophus harveyi. NCBI lineage: Eukaryota > Metazoa > Chordata > Mammalia > Artiodactyla > Bovidae > Cephalophus > Cephalophus harveyi. The sequence goes on along the minus strand of SJYT01036379.1, from coordinate 181,341 downwards.
CTGAGCAACTTTCACTTCAGTGAACTTTAACATATGTTACCTAGCAATATGCAACTTTTATATTGTTAAATTACTTTTTAACCTTTGAATTTCCAGTTTTATCTTTGCATAGATCAAGATAATAGCCAGTGTTACTTAATACTTCAGAATATCTGGGTTCCACGAGGCATCACTTGTGTTTCTACATGCTCCTTACTAGAGTGACATTTCTGCAACATTCAGTTCAGTTCAGTCCCTCAGTCATGTCCGACTCTTTGTGACCCCATGAATTGCAGCACGCCAGGCCTCCCTGTCCATCACCAACTGCCAGAGTTTACCCAAACTCATGTGCATTGTGTCGGTGATGCCATCCAGCCATCTCATCCTCTGTCGACCCCTTCTCCTCCTGTCCCCAATCCCTCCCAGCATCAGAATCTTTTTCAATAAGTCAACTCTTTGCATGAGGTGGCCAAAGTACTGGAGTTTCAGCCTCAGCACCAGTCCTTCCAATGAACACCCAGGGCTGATCTCCTTTAGGATGGACTGGTTGGATCTCCTTGTAGTCCAAGGGACGCTCAAGAGTCATCTCCAACACCACAGTTCAAAAGCATCAATTCTTCGGCGCTCAGCTTTCTTCACAGTCCAACTCTCACATCCATACATGACCACTGGAAAAACCATACCCTTGACTAGATGGACCTTTGTTGGCAAAGTAATGTCTCTGCTTTTGAATATGCTATCTAGGTTGGTCATAACTTTCCTTCCAAGGAGAAAGCATCTTTTAACTTTTCATGGCTGCAATCACCATCTGCAGTGATTTTGGAGCCCCAAAAATAAAGTCTGACACTGTTTCCACTATTTCCCCATCTATTTCCCATGAAGTGATGGGGACAGATGCCATGATCTCAGTTTTCTAAATGTTGAGCTTTAAGCCAACTTTTTACTCTCCTCTTTCACTTTCATCAAGAGGCTTTTGAGTTCCTCTTCACTTTCTGCCATAAGGGTGGTGTCATCTGCATAACTGAGATTATTGATATTTCTCCTGGCAATCTTGATTCCAGCTTGTGCTTCTTCCAGCCCAGCATTTCTCAGAATGTACTCTACATATAAGTTAGATAAGCAGGGTGACAATACAGTCTTGACGTACTCCTTTTCCTATTTGGAACCAGTCTGTTGTTCCATGTCCAGTTCTAACTGTTGCTTCCTGACCTGCATACAGGTTTCTCAAGAGGCAGGTCAAGTGGTCTGATATTTCTATCTCTTGAAGAATTTTCCACAGTTTATTGTGATCCACACAGTCAAAGGCTTTGGCATAGTCAATAAAGCAGAAATAGATGTTCTTCTGGAATTCCCTTGCTTTTTCGATGATCCAGCAGATGTTGGCAATTTGATCTCTGGTTCCTCTGCTTTTCCTAAAACCAGCTTGAACATCTGGAAGTTCACGGTTCATATATTGCTGAAGCCTGGCTTGGAGAATTTTGAGCATTACTTTACTAGCGTGTGAGATGAGTGCAATTGTGCTGTAAGATTAGGAACACCTATTATGAAAATAGGGCTTCCAAGGTGGCACTAGGGGTAAAGAATCCACCTGCCAATAATGGAGATGCAAGAAACGTGTGTTTGATCCCTGGGTCGGGAAGATCTCCTGGAGTAGGAAATAGCAACTCACTCCAGTATTCTTGCCTGGAAAATTTTATGGGCAGAGGAGAATGGTGGGCTACAAAGAGTTGGATACAGACTGAGAGACTGAGCACAGTGCAGTATTATGAAAATAGGAAAAAAATTTTTCTGTTAATAAGTAATAATAAGTAATAAGTTAATAAGTAATAATAATAAGTATTATTTTAGAACCTCTGATTTAAAGTTGCTTTGGTGTGTTCAGAAGCTGACACATATGCAGAGTTGTATGCACAGAGAACTTGGAATTCATCAGAGAAATGAAAAACTTCATGTTTTGCTTTTGGACAAAGCAAAAGATACAAGAATGTACCAAAGGTAATAGAGTAAACATCCATCTATCTGATAGCCAGGACTAACCAAAATTAACATTTAGTAATATTTTCTTCAGATCTCTTGATCTATGTTTGGAGGGGAAAAAACAAAGAAATAAAATTCTACAAATTAATTTTAAGCTCTGTATAATCTCTTTTCTAGTGCTTGTCTTCATCATCCCTCCCGGAGGCAAGCACCAGGAACTTACTGTCTAGGCAGTGCTCTTGTTTTTAGGACAGATTAAATGTCTATAAATAATAATATTGTGTCTTTATTGTTTTGCAACTTCCTCTTTTCACTCAATATTTTCTAAACCTACCCATGCAGATACTTATAGCTCTGTCTCATTCATTTTAACTGATATATAGTATCCCATGTTATGACTAGAACACAACTTCTCTTTTTTCTTTCTGAGGAACATTCAGGATGTTTCTGTTTTGCCATTTTTCCCATTACCAAACAAGTTGCAGTTAATATTCATGTATATGTGTATGTATATATAGATTCAGAGAAGGCAATGGCACCCCACTCCAGTACTCTTGCCTGGAAAATCCCATGGACGGAAGAGCCTGGTAGGCTGCAGTCCATGGGGTTGCTAAGAGTCGGACACGACTGAGCAACTTCACTTTGACTTTTCACTTTCATGAATTGGAGAAGGAAATGGCAACCCACTCCAGTGTTCTTGCCTGGAGAATCCCAGGGATGGTGGAGCCTGGTGGGCTGCCATCTATGGGGTCACACAGAGTTGGACATGACTGCATATATATGTATATATGCATGAGAATAGATATATTTGAATTTCTTAAGAGCACTGGTCTCCTACTTTGTTCATCAGGCTGCCCTACCAAGAAAACATTTAACTGCCTATCCACAGTATTTCTATATTCATTTTATATTCATGTGCTATCATACTGGTATACAATAACCATTCTGAAATATAAATTTTTTTCTTAAAAGATAAAATAGGTAAATACAAAGTTCCTTTATTTTCACCCCACATCCCATTTGAATTGCTGGGGTGCAGGATATAAACATATTTAACTTTACTTATATTACTATCATATTATTATCATATTATATTATTATGTATCTACCCTTTAATATATTATTATTATTATGTTATTCTCCAAAGAACTGTACTAATTTGTATCCTTTCTAACAGAGTATGAAAATTTCCATTTTCCTACAACCTTACTAGTCAGTTCAGTTGCTCAGTCGTGTCCGACTCTTTGGGACCCCATGGACTGCAGCACACCAGGGTTCCCTGTCCATCACCAACTCCTGGAGCTTCTCAAACTCACATCCATCGAGTCAGTGATGTCATCCAGCCATCTCATCCTCTGTCATCCCCTTCTCCTCCTGCCTTTAGTCTCTCCCAGCATCAGGGTCTTTTCTAATGAGTCAGTTCTTCACATCAGGTGGCCAAAGTATTGGAGTTTCAGCTTCAGCATCAGTCCTTCCAATGAACATCCAGGACTGATTTCCTTTAGGATTGACTCGCTTGATCTCCTTGCAGTCCAAGGGACTCTCAAGAGTCTTCTCCAACACCGCAGTTCAAAACATGACTACTGGAAAAACCATAGCTTTGACTAGATGGACATTTGTCAGCAAAGCAATGTCTCTGCTTTTTAATATGCTGTCTACGTTGGTCATAGCTTTTCTTCCCAGGGGCAAACATTTTTTATTTAATGGCTGCAGTCACCATCTGCAGTGATTTTGGAGAACAAGAAGATAAAGTCTGTCACTGTTTCCATTGTTTCCCCATCTATTTGCCATGAATTGATGGGACCAGATGCCATGATCTTAGTTCTTTGAATGCTGAGTTTTAGGATGAGCTTTTTAAATTTTTAGTTGAATTTTTAAACTTAGTTGATTTTTTTGAATGTTGAGTACCTTACGAGTACTTGATATGAACAGATGGTTCAAACATTTTATTTTGAAAAAAATTTCAAACCAGCAGAAAAGTTGATAGAATATCACAATGACCTCCTGTATAAGCTTCACCTAGATTCAACAATTACTAATACTTTGTTACATTTACTTTCTTTCTCTATCTTTCTCTTCTTTCCTCCCTCCTCTTCTCCCCTTCATATGTCCTTATAATTTTTATTTCTGTAATGTTTTTCCTGAGCTATTTAAAAATAAATTGCAGAAAGTATGACCTGTTAGTCCCAAGTACTCCCACATGTAACTCCTAAAACAAAGACATTGTCTTATATAACCGTGGCACAATGATCAGATTCAAGAAACTTAACACTGAAAAAGAGTATAATATTTCACCAATTTTCCCAATTAAGAATTAAGTCTTTTTTTCTTTTTTGGTGAACTCTAGCATTTCACCAATTTTCCCAATGAAGAATGAAGTCCCAGTTAAGAAACAGGTAAATAATAGAACTTTGTATTTACTTATTTTAGATTTTACTGGAGCTCAGTAACAACCTAGAGGGGCAGGACGAGGAGGAAGGTGGGATAGATGTTCAGATGGAAGGGGACATGGGTAAACCTATAGCTAATTCATGTTGATAGAAACCAACACATGTTTGGTAGAAACCAACACAATACTGTTAAGCAATTATCCTCCAACTAAAAATAAATAAATTTTAAAAAGAATTAAGTCCCTTTTTAAGAAGCATAATCTCTTAACATCCAAACTTATTATTTATTTATTTTAGGCTTTGCTGGGTCTTCACTGTTTCACGTGGGCTTTCTCTAGTTGTGGCAAGTGGGACCTACTCTTTGTGCCAGGCACAGGCTCTAGGAGACGGACTCAGCAGTTGTGACCCATGAGCTTAGTTGCTCTGTGGCATGTGGAATCTTCCCAGACCAGGTGAATTCTTAACCACTGGACCACCAAGGAAGTCCCCAGTTAAGTCCTTTTTAGCAATTTTTTCCTAAAAATCACTTTAGTTGTTGCCTTTAATTGTTGCTTCTCTTTAGCCTCCTTTAATCTAGAACAGCTGCTTAGATAGTCTTTCTTTTTCATGACACTGATATATTTGAAGAGCACAGGCCAGTTATTTTGTTTCCTGTTCCTAAATTTGGATTTGCCTGATGGTTTACACATGATTAGATCAGGTTATATATTTTTGGCAGGAATACTATGTAAGTGATGTTGTGTTCTTCTCAGTGAATCACATCAGGAGGTTGTCAGATTATCTTAAGTTGTGCCGATCTAACAGACAAGAAATGAAAATGCATTTTATTTTGCATTTCCTTGATTACTCACAAGGTTGAGCATCTTTTCCTTGGCAATCCAAGTTTCTTCCTTTAGAGTTTTTTTTTTTTTTAAAATCATCTTTGCTTATTTTTCTTTTGAAAAATCCTTTATAATTTTTTTAATGATTCATCTGAGTTATTTGGCAGTCATATGTCATAAATATTCTTCCAAACAGTCACTTGTCTTTTATATTTACTTATATTACCCCCTTTTTTTAAACAGATCTTTAAACTTTCAATGTAGTCTAATTCTACCAAGAATCCTACCACTTCTACCAAGATTCCTTTTCTCTTGTTAAAAAAAAAAACTCTCTTATGCTATAACTATATCTTACATTTACTCTTTACAATTTTAATATTTATTTTTCCCATTTGGGCATTTAATCATTTAGGATGCAAGGAAGAAATTTTTGTAATATATATCTATTTTTATAATATATATCTATTTTTATAATAGATAAAGTATATTTTATCTATTATATTTTTTAATAAAAATCTATTTTTATAATATGTATATCTTACTATCCCAATGCTATTATTGGCCACCTTGTTTTTTTGCCACTGATTTGTGATACCTGCTCTATCATACACCAGGAACCTACATAAGCTTGGGTCTTTTTGTGAACTCTTCATTTTGTTGTATTAATCTATTTGTCAATCCTTACATCAATACAAAACTGACCGAAGCACTCTCAAATGACCTGCTGTGTAGGTGTCTCACTAACTACTCAGGCTTCCCCTTTTCCTCTTGCTTGCTTTTATCTAGTCCCCTCCCCCAAATTATTGTGGCTATTCATGGGTCTTACCTCTTCCATCTAAGTTTCCAAAGCAGTTTTCAAGACCTGTAAAACATTCATACTGAGGTTTTTATTGGAAGTGCATCAACTTTGTGAATTAACTTACATGTAATTTAATCTTTATGATCTTGAGTCCTTCCATACATAAGCATTAATTTGATCTATCTTGTACTTGGTCAGTTCCTATGTTATGCTCTTCAATAACATTTTATAATTGTCTCCATGAGTTCTGCTTATATGTTATTGGACTTTATTCCTAGAGATCATAGAGGTTTTATTGCTAATGTTAATGTTATACAGTTTTGTTGTTGCTGGTGTATAGAAATCTATTAATTTTTATAGGCTAATCTTGCATTGAGTTCCAACAACTTGTCTGTCCATTTTTTAGATTTTTTTTGTAGACAGATTTATCACCTACAAATAAAGATAGTTTTGTCTCTTTCTTTCAAATTTTTTACTTTTTGCTTAATTTATAGCATCACATCCTCAAATAGTGCTGAATAGTAACAATGAGAGGCATCTTGTTGCTGACTTTAAAGAACTTCACCACCACCATTATGATGTTAGCTGTATCTTCTGTTTGGGTAACTATAGCAGACATGTTCGGTACCCAATAAAGCTCACTGTAGTTCAGCTGCATCTATAGTGAACATTGTTGACTCACGCTAACAGTATCTCACCTCAAGCATATGCCACGTATCTCTGGATTTTTGTTTTTGTTTTCTTGTCTTTAGTTTCCCTCAATGGCCTTTTCTGAAATAGTAGGCCTTTCAAAAACCAGAGGAGCCTACCAGGTCCTTGTATGGGAATATTACAAAGTGCTGGGTTAGAGGTCACCCATAAATTGATGCTGAATGGGAGCTCACAGATGGATACCCAGGCCTCTAGTCTTTCTTTCCTCTGGTGGACAATTCCTCCTGTGCTCCTAGGGGTCTCAGTGGTACTGATAACTTGTTGCTTAAAACAATGATATTGATAACACACATTTATATTGATTTACCTTCCTTTCTGATTTCATTCTCTCTGTGACCTCACTGCTATTGCCTGGAATCACCTCCCAAATAAAGTATTCAATACTTTAGTCCTTGTCTGAAGCTCTGTTTTCAAGGAACCCTAAAAGAGTATTTATTTTGTAGCTTTTATCATGAATTTCTAGTGAATTTTATTGAATATATTTTCTATCAATCACATCTGCTGAGATGATCCTATACTTCTTTTTGTTTAAGTAATGTGGTCAATTACTTCAATAAAATTTTTTATGTGGAAACACCATTTGGGGGGATAAAAACCTTTCCAGTCAAAATGTGTTTGTTTCATTGTTGGTTTCTTGCTGTTTGGATTTTCTTTTTTCATGCTGGATTTGATTTTCTGATATTTATTTAGAATTTTTGAATTTGTTTTTGTGAGATTTGGCCATACTTCCCTTTCTTTGTACTATCCTAATCCAGTCTTGGTATAAAAGTCACCTTCTTTCATTCTCTCAGGTGACTTATATTAGAAAATAATTATATATTCTTTGAATATTTAGTCAATGTAATGTAAAACCACATAAGCCTAAGGCGTTTTCCTTAGTTTGAGGGAAAGAAAGACTTGAAATAATATATTAAATGTAAGTGGTTATTAGTTTAAGTTTTCATTTTCTTGAGGCCGTTTTGATGACTTACATTCTTCTAGAAAATTTTCCATTTCACTTCAGTTTTTAAATATATGGCAAGTAAATTTTTTGAAATACTTATTCTAGTCTAGTTTTTTATGTTCATATATAACAGCTGGTTTTAATTTTGCTACACAGCTGAAAGCCTATGTCATTATGACAATAGGACCAAATGGAAAAGAAAAAGCTATATCATTGGCAGAATTTTCTATATTATGAATTTTTAATCCCAACCAATTATGTACAGACTTTTGTTGAAATTAGGCGCATAAATTCCTATGTTCTCTGATATCAAATGGCTCTTACAAAACTCATCAAACCCACTGACTTTCTCTCTGGAACTTTTTTTCAACTGAAGTATAGTTGGTTTATAATGTTATACTAGTTTCAGATTTGCAGCGTTATTCTAGTCTAGTTTTAAATTTCCTACTGAGACGTCATCTCGCCTTCTCTTTCATTTCTAAAATTTGTGGCTCTCCCTCCTTTTCCCTTGGTCTGTCTTGCTAGTGCTGGCTCTCTCCTTAGTGTTTTCAAAGAACCAGTGCTGAGTATTTCTCATCATGATTTTTTTTCTGTTCTCTAGATTATTAATTTTCCCCTATCTGGATCATATCCTGGCTTAGTGACTATAGCTGCTTCTACTATTCTAGGTCTACAGTTTTACATAAGCCATCTCACAGGCTGTGATCTCATGTTCTCCCAACTCAACTCCATTTTTATTTCACTTACACTTTGAAAATCATACACCTGGCCACTTCTGCTGATTCTCTGACCCAGAATCCAACAAGGGTATACCTTTAGCCCCAGCTGCTGCATTTTAATTTTATTCAGTTACGGTCCATGAGGATTTTTATCTTGCTTTTGAGTATATTTTGATTTTTTTTCTCTTGCCATGTTAATAGTTCCTCTGTCTCTGTATTGCCATGTAGTTTGGAAGTGGTAGTTAAAGGAAACTCACAGTACCCTCTTGACTAAAATCAGGCAATTATTGCACTAACCCTTTTCAGAATTAAAGACTATTTAACTGTTTAGAAAAACAAATATCTTTGTGATTCCTTGAGTAAATTGAACTAATTCTATGGATAAAACATCTCTTTTTTCCCCCTTAGAATGTTTAAAAAGTAAAATGAAGCTATATCTGTTTAGAAAATCTGCTTAGGAAATATGTAAGCTCAAAGGACCGGAACCTCAAGTTGGGTGCAGACGTAGCATGGCAGTCAGAAGATGCTCCCGGTGCCCACATGCCACAGGGCCTCTGCGCCACAGCTGCCAAGCCTGCGTGCTCTATGGTCTGTGCTTCGCAACCGGAGAAGCCACCACAGAGAGAAGCCTGAGCACCACAACTAGGGAAAGCCTGCGCACAGCAGCAAAGGCCCAGGGCAGCTAAAAATGAAAAATAAATCGTAATTTTTAAAAAGAGCTAATGTAGCAAGTTTTCTAATATAGTCATTAACTTAGTCCGGGTTTTTTTTTCCTCAGACCCTGCATCCTCATGATGGCTTAAAATAAATCTAAGAATGTGGGTTTGTTTTTTTTTTTACCCCACTTAGAAATCCTACAGCCATTTCTAGCAGGAATAAAGAAGTAGGTATTTACAGGTGCAGATAACACTGCTTTTAATGACAGAAATAAATGAAATTTTCAGTTGGCAGACTCCTTATCAAGAAGCCTTGGCTCTTTTCATAATTTGGTGCTCTGTGTGGTCCTTGAAGGACTAGTCCTTAGTGGCGTTTTCCATAGTTGTAACCCCTGGACAGGTTTGCATGCAGTTTGGGATGCAAAGATACCCTCTCGCCTAGAGTACAATAATTTGGTTTAGCTTTGTCAATAATTGCATTTTTTTTTTCCAAAAAAAAAATTGTTTTTCTTAAAAGCTATGACAATACTTTAGCTAGGTGAACTAGTACCTTTTTCAAACTACATATACCATTTTACACATTACAAGAATAATTGTTACTTTTATGAGAGAACATGACTAATTTATCATATTAGTAATAAATTCATTTCAGTATTTGAAGAAATATGTTTATCCTTTTGGAGTATGACTTACTTCAGCCATCTTCTGTTTGGTTCTCCTTTTTTAAAATCTGGTAAAAGATTGTCTTTGATAAGGCTTACTTTGTAAGTCTGTTGTAGGCCTTTGCTATTGTAACTGTTTCAATGCCCTGTATTTTGGTGCTGGACACACATTTGGAAGAGGAATTTAACAGACATTCTTAATTCTGGGCGGACTGACGGGCTTTACAAAGTCTGTGACTCCCTGAAATCTTAACACAAAACATCAGTAATGTGGGTTTTTTTGTTTAGATAGGATCCATAGCTTTCTTTGGATTCTCCAAGAGTCTGATTCAAGAAAATGTTCAGAAGTGCTTTAAAAGATTGTGAAATAGATGACCAGTCCAACTTTGATACATGAAACAGGGCACTCAAAGCTGGTGCGCTGGTACACCCGGAGGGGTTTGGGATGGGGAGGATACATGTACAGCCATGGCTGATTCACGTCAATGTATGGCAAAAACCACCACAATATTGTAATTAGTCTCCAATTAAAAAACAAAAAAAGATTTAAGGACTGACTTCCAGACTCATTACTCTGGTTTTATCTTTAGTTCTTTCCCACTTTTCTTCAGGGCTGGTGTATCATTATAATGTATCATTACATTAATATGTCTCTAATAAATGCTTTCTTCTGTATGTGATTATATTGGCAGTAATCTCTTTCATATGGTGTGTGTTTTAAGATATTTTAAGTTTTGATGGAAGGAGAATTCATACAATTTCATACTAAACTTGAAAATTTTTTTGTCTAGATATTAAGTGATGATGGTAGAAAACACGTTAAAATAAGGAATAATAGTGATGGAATAACTTGAAAGCTTGGGTAGATCATTTCATTATGATGGAAATGGGAATTGTGAATGGCTCTTAGAAGGCAGAAAAAGGTATAGATTGAGAATTAGAAGCAATTCTAAAATTAAAGCAATGTTAGTATAAAAAGAAAATATAAAAATGTTCTGATAGCTATTTCAAGTATTTTATGTAAATCTATCATAACTGCTGAAATTAATAGAGCTAAAGTTATGACTATTAATGAATTTAAAGATTAGAAATCAAACTTCACACAAAAACAAAAAAAGAGGATCTGGTAAAATGAAAATAGCTCTGGACTGTCACTGAAAGCTGAGTAATTCGCAGCTTTTGAACTTGCAAAATAAGTGATCTATAAGCTTCTCTGTGGGGCTTCTCTGGTGCCTCAGGGAGAAGAATCTGCCTGCAAAGCCGGAGACCTGGGTTCCATCCCTGGGTGGGGAAGATCCTCTGGAGGAGGGCATGGCAACCCACTCCAGTATTTTTGCCTGGAGAATCCCCAGGGACAGAGGAACCTGGCTGGCTACAGTCCACGGGGTCACAGAGTCTGACATGACTGAGAAACTAGGTGCAGCCCAACGCTCTCTGCAGTCCCAAAATTTCTTTGTTTAAGTGATAGGAAAAGTATATGTCCACTGACCTTTTAGCTATCTTAAATGCAAAAGGTGTTTATCACTTAATATTCATAGCTGTGGAAACTTCCCTGGTCGCAGAGTGGTTAAGAATCTGCCTTCCAATAGCAGGAGATGTAGGGTCGATTCCTAGTCAGGAAACTACGCCTGCACCCCACAACTAGTGAGTCCGTTCACTGCAATGAAGAGCCCATATGCCGCAAAGGAAACCCAGCACAGCCAAAAGAAACAACTATGTTAAGTTCATAGTTGTAAGACCTCTGACACATTACAGGTTTGTTGTACATTAGTGTAGTAAGCTGAATAATGGCCATCTAAAGATATCACTCGGCTTCCCAGGTAGCTCACTGGTAAAGAATCCACCTGATAATGCAGGAAATGTGGGTTCTATCCCTGGATCAGAAAGACACCCTGGAGAAGGAAATGGCAACCTGCTCCCGTATTCCTGCCTGGGAAATACCATGGACAGAGGAGCCTGGGGGCGAAAAGAGTCGACATGACTCAGCAACTAAGCAACAAAAAAGGGATCACATGGAACTTGTAGATGTTAGCTTCTGAGGGAAAAGGATCTTCTCATGTGTGATTAAGGATTTGGAGATGGGGAGATTTCCTGGATTATCCACGTGGGCCCTAAATGCCATCATAGTGTCCTTATAAAGAGAGGAAGAACGAAAGTGTCCAAAAAGGAGGCGACATTGTGACTATAAGGACAGACGGGGATGATGCGGCCACAAGCCGGAAAGGCTTTAGGTATCAGTAAGTTTCAGGATACTTTCCTCCCAGAAACATGAGCTGAGGGTGTGCCAACAGGAGCTTCAGTTGCCTCCCAAATGTGCCCACATCATCATCTTATTAAACTCCCCTTCCTCACTGACCCCCTTATTCATTGGAGATAGGGGTTTGAAAGTGAGGAGAAAGAGAAATGGGAAAAGGCCTGCTGCGGGACTTACAGAAAGCCTAGGGCAGGGAAGTGGGAGAATTTCCATTTAGGAAAGTGAAAAAATTGAGAGATGGATAATGGTGAGAGCTGCGCAAAGATGTGAATGCACTTCCTGCCACTGAAATGGACAGTTACAGATGGATGAAACAGTATGTTTTACACGATGTGACTTTTACCACAATAAAAAACATTTTAAAAATAAAGAAAAGAGAAATAAAGACAGTAGGTATAAGATCCAGCGGTTATAGTGGAAGGAACCCTGAGTATCCAGTGAGCCCAGGGAGAAACCTGGGGCTAAGCCTTGGTTCCCAAACCCTCGCCCACTGAAAGGTGGAGGCAAGGCAGCTCCACAAATCTGACTTGTGTTCCGGTTCTGTGCTTACCAACTTTGTGACCTTGAATGTGTTGCTTAATCTTCCCACTCCTTTGCTTCCTTATTTGCAAAATGGGGCTAATAATATTTCCTTTATAGGGTTGTGCTTTACACTCTAGAGAATTCCAGATTTTCCCCTGGTTCTGAGGAAGACCATGTGCTGATGGATTAGGAATTGCAGGATTCCAGAAAGGAGGGCAAGCAAAAGGGTTTTATTCTCAGCATTCTCCATCAGACACAGTGACCATATCCACAGATCATGCACGATGCTCTGCCCCCTTCCCAGAGGGTCCCTCTTGCTTGGTCCTAGAATTAGGACAGCTCACTTGGCCGTGGTTTGTGACAGAGATGAACAGTGATTCAGTAATTCAGCTGTGACATGAACTGAATTTCTGCCAACTTTAACAGTGACCACTGTGGGGAGGTGTGACGGGAAATAGAGATGCTTCCCAACCTTTCTGTCCATTTCCTTAGGGCAGAAATCAGGGCTCATGGTGACATCTAGTGACAGCCCTCTTACTCACTAGGGGCAAGTTGTTTTCTATTGTTTGTGACTTATTGCTGTGATCTATTGTTTGTGACAAATTCCCCAAGAAAACTTAGCATCTTAAAACAGCACAGTTCAGTTCAGTCCAGTCGCTCAGTCGTGTCCGACTCTTTGAGACCCCATGAACCGCAGCACACCAGGCCTCCCTGTCCATCACCAACTCCCGGAGTTCACTCAGACTCACGTCTATCGAGTCAGTGATGCCATTCAGCCATCTCATCCTCTATCGTCCCCTTCTCCTCCTGCCCCCAATCCCTCCCAGCATCAGAGTCTTTTCCAATGAGTCAACTCTTCACATGAGGTGGCCAAAGTACTGCAGTTTCAACTTTAGCATCATTCCTTCCAAAGAAATCCCAGGGCTGATCTCCTTTAGAATGGACTGGTTGGACCTCCTTGCAGTCCAAGTGATTCTCAAGAATCTTCTCCAACACCACAGTTCAAAAACATCAATTCTTCGGCGCTCAGCCTTCTTCACAGTCCAACTCTCACATCCATACATGACCACTGAAAAAACTATAGCCTTGACTAGACGGACCTTTGTTGGCAAAGTAATGTCTCAAGCACTGATTATTTCACAGTTTCCAAGAGTCAGGAATTTGGGAGCTGCTTATCTAGATGGTTCTGGCTTCAGATCTCTCCTGAGGTTTCAGTCAAGCAGTACACAGGTCTGCAGTCATCTGAACTATCTCAACTGGTCTAGAGGATGCCCTACTAACTCATCGATGTAGCTATTAGCAGAAGAGTTCTGTCCCTGGACACATGGGCTCTTCGAGAGAGAGAGAGAGATGGAGAGACAGAGAGAGAAGAGAGAGGGCTACAGAAGCCAGGGTGCCTTTTGTGATGCAGCCTCAGAAACTGTGCACTAACATTTCTGCTTTATTCTATTCACTAGAACTGAGTCACCGAGTCTCACCCACACAAAGGAGGAAATACTAGCCTCTACTTCGATGCTGAAGCTGAAACTCCAATACTTTGGCCACCTGATGCGAAGAGCTGACTCATTGGAAAGGAGCCTGGTGCTGGGAAAGATTGAGGGCGGGAGGAGAAGGGGATGACAGAGGATGAGATGGTTGGATGGCATCACCAACTCAATGGATATGAGTTTGGGTAAACTCCAGGAGTTGATGATGGACAGGGAGCCCTGGTGTGCTGCAGTCCATGGGGTCGCAAAGAGTTGGACATGACTGAGCAACTGAATTGAACTAAACTTCTTGGAGGAATGGCCAAGACTTGGGGGCAAATTCTTTAGTAAAATATTCTACATTCATTTCTTAAACTTTAGCTTTATCAAGGTATAACTGACATATAAAATTATAAGAAACTTACAGTGTACATTGTGTTGATTTAATATATACATACATTGTAAAAGGATTCCCTTCATCTGGTTAATTAACATAGACATCACCTCACATGGGCTTCCCTGGTGGCTCAGCTGGTAAAGAATCCTCCTACAATGTGGGAGACCTGGGTTCAATCCCTGGGTTAGGAAGATCCCCTGGAGAAGGGAACGGCTATCCACTCCAGTATTCTGGCCTGGAGAATTCCATGTGTAGTCCATGGAGTCACAAAGAGTCGGACACGACTAAGCGACTTTAACTACACTTCACCTCACATATTTATTTTTCTTTTGGGTGAAAACATTCAATTTCTACTCTCAGCATATTCCAATTATACTACATAGCATTGTCAACTATAGTCATCATGTTTTACTTTAGATTCTCAGACCTCATTCATCTTATAGCTGAAAGTCTGTACATTTGACCAACATCTCTCCAATTCTCCCTTCAGTTCAGTTCAGTTGCTCACTCGTGTCTGACTCTTTGCGACCCCATGAATCGCAACACGCCAGGCCTCCCTGTCCATCACCAACTCCTGGAGTTCACCCAAATCCATGTCCATCGAGTCAGTGATGCCATTCAGCCATCTCATCCTCTGTCATCCCCTTCTCCTGCCCCTAATCCCTCCCAGCATCAGGGTCTTTTCCAGTGAGTCAACTCTTCTCAAGAGGTGGCCAAAATATTGAAGTTTCAACCTCAGCATCAGTCCTTCCAATGGACACCCAGGACTGGTCTTCTTTAGGATGGACTGGTTGGATCTCCTTGCAGTCCAAGGGACTCTCAAGAGTCTTCTCCAACACCACAGTTCAAAAGCATCAATTCTTCGGCGCTCAGCTTTCTTCACAGTCCAACTCTCACATCCATACATGACCACTGGAAAAACCATAGCCTTGACTAGATGGACCTTTGTTGGCAAAGTAATGTCTCTGCTTTTTAATATGCTATCTAGGTTGGTCATAATTTTCCTTCCAAGCAGTAAGCATCTTTTAATTTCATGGCTGCAGTCACCATCTGCAGTGATTTTGGAGCCCCCCCAAAATAAAGTTTGACACTGTTTCCACTGTTTCCCCATCTATTTCCCATGAAGTGATGGGACCAGATGCCATGATCTTGTTGAGCTTTAAGCCAACTTTTTCATTCTCCTCTTTCACTTTCATCAAGAGGCTTAATTCTCCCTTAGTCCCCTGTAATCACTGCTCTACTCTCTGTTTCTTTGAGCTCAAGTTTTTTAGATTCTACATATAAGGATATCATACAGTGTTTATCTCTCTCTGTCTGACTTGTCTCACTTAGCATAAGGTTCTCCACATGTCCATCTATGCTGTTGAAAAAAGCAGGATTTCATTCACTGTCATAGCTGAAATAATATTCCATTGTATGGATAAACCACATATTCTTTACCAATTCAGCCGTTGAGGTACACTTATGTGAGTGTATTTCTTAAACTGCCACAATTATGGAAAACAAAAATGAACCAAGCATGATTTCTAAACCCAAAGACACATATTCTGTACATCCTCCTTGTCACGGGTATGTGACCTATTTCTTGGAAGGGGTACCCGGACACTAGTGATTTAGTGACTCTGCTTAACAGTAACGGACAATAACTAAGCTCTATTAATCTCACCTGCTTTCCTGGACAGGAAAACTGTTGCAGATCTCACATGGGGATATTTCTCCAGGGTCCCCTATAATAGATTGTGGTAAGGATTAATTGGGATAATGAATGTAGTGTCTGACCCCTAAAAACTGTTCACTAAGTGGTAGCTATTATTATCCTGTCAACAAGCCTAATTGACTCTACCTCTGAAATCTCAGACATCTCCTCATTTAGCCTATTATCCCCACTTGTCCTTGATACCATCTGAACTATCAGATAATATCCTTGCTTTCCTCATGTTTCTCTTTAAATTCTAATCACAGCTTATGTTTTATAGATACTCCTTCATTCACTGAACCAATCTACCGAGTGCCTGACATTCCTGAGACAGTGAAACTCAGAGCCAATTTGACTGAGAAGGAGAAAACAAGGAGAAAGATTTAAAATTACTATCCAGCCATACTGGAAAAATATTCATTGTACTGGCATGGTATATGCAGAATGGAAAGAGGACAATTCATATCAAAAATTAGCTTCCCTCTCAACTTTAACAAGATGCTCTTTCCTGGTTTGATGAAACATTGAGTCATTCTCTCTTTGGCAATATTTTCATGGTTCATTGAGTTTGCAGTTCAAAGTCTAGTTTTGAGGCTAGCGATGACATCTGCTTGAGTATTCTAGCAATTAATTGATGCTTTACACAACATTTCCTTCCAAGTGAGATTTTTAAGGCCTAGTTGGAAATCCTGGGTGGTCTATTGTGTTTGGATCAGGGGTAAAATAGCTGTTCAATGTGCATGCATTCGGTTTATTAAATGTCATGTAAA
Source organism: Cephalophus harveyi (assembly GCA_006410635.1). Lineage (NCBI taxonomy): Eukaryota > Metazoa > Chordata > Mammalia > Artiodactyla > Bovidae > Cephalophus > Cephalophus harveyi. The sequence goes on along the minus strand of SJYT01036379.1, from coordinate 164,579 downwards.
TGTTGAATGCCAAGATTCATTGCTGGTGTATTTTTCTGTGTCCAGTAAGGGCACAGAATGTTTCTTTCCTCAGTGAGATGAAGTAATGGTAGGTCTTCAAGGAACCATCATTCCTTTAAACTAAATTCATTCCCTCTGGCCAGCTTACTGACAGCTTTTTCAAGAACTTAATGATTAACAGCTGCCAATCAAGGCTCTCCCAGACCCATTTTTAAGTAATTCATAGGTCTTCCTCACTGAGTCACACCATGGTCTCTGCTATGCTGTGTTTCAACCTTTATCTTCTTTTGAATTTATGACCATCCATTTTGAAAATGCATGTCATCAAGAATTTCAGGACATTACTCTATATGAAGCAAGCAGTTAGCTCTGTGGTTAAGAACACAGTTTCTGGAGCCAGGATGCCAAATCATTATTACACTACTTTCTAGCTATAATATCTTGAGCAATGTAACTTTCTTGTCTCTTGATTTCTTCATCTTGAAAATAGAATGGGGAAATAGGTTTAGTTTAAAAATGAAATAGTTAACACATGAGAAACACTCAGAAGAGTTCTTGGCACACTAAGTAAAAAGTCAGTGCCAACTCTTATCATTATTATCCAAAGGATCACGTTGGCTGTAGACTCTGGTAAATACAGGAGAACTTTTTATTAATTGAAAACTTATAAATGAACATTTTTACTAGGCATATCCAAGCTAACTTTAGCAAACTAAATGGTGGCAACAGGGGCTATTCTAAAGAGAAGCTTTAAATTTCTTCCATCACAAAGAGGGCCCTGCTCCAACTTTAAATTAAATATTAGAGAAATAGATATGAGGTGCAGGGGATATATAGAAAGCTAGAAAATAGCTCACATCACTTGAGGGCAGCAATCTGAGCAAGAATAACCAGTATTTTAGCACTGATTCTTCTGGAAATAGAGGATTCAACTGCCTCTAATTTGGAAGGCAGGCTATTGGGCAGGATGTGTGCCAAGCCAACTTACAGCTGGTTGATTTTTCTGTCATCCACTCCACATACTGCTGCCTTCTACTGTGCACCATGGAATGGTCCTGTAACTATGGCAACAGGATTGCTTCTCCCTACAATACCTACTCAACATGACCCCTGCAGCTGATGTGAGAAAAGACTGGGACAACTTTCCTTTAAAAAAAAAAAAGTGATTTCTTTGTTCTTCCTGACCCAGGGATTGAACCTGGGTCTCCTGCATAGCAGGCAAATTCTTTACTGTCTGACCCACAAGGGTAGCCCATGTAATAAGCACTGAAGATTAATGAAGTTCTCTTCAGTATATTATATAATATTCAGTACACTATATACTCTATAGAAACACAGTATAGAGCTCCAAAAGCACAAAGAACGAGCCTATCTAGTTGGCCTGTTAACTTACTCTCTCCCCCAGAGTGAAACCATCTGGAAGCCATACCTAGCTGTTGCATCATCTCATCTCAGAAATGAAATTATGGAACACTTCAAAACCTGCTTGCTAGTTTGAGTCCACCATGGCCAAGTCAGGAGATGTCCTAGTAGTTTGCGCCTATTTTTAGTCCAGTTCTACTATGCTCTCATCCATATCACCCACTTCTTATTCCTCTATTCTCTGTTTACTAAATAAAATTTGAGCAGAACCAATATGTTAATTATGCCAGTAGTGGTCCCAACTGAGCTGTGCACCAGAACACAAGGGAAGCTTTATAAATTAGATTATAAGATCCATTACAGACCTGTGTCAATATTCAAGGCTAGGATTCAGCAAGTGTGTGCATTTAACAAATATCCCAGGTGATTTCTATACAGCCATTCTAAGAACTGGTTTGGGGAACAACCACCTTAAGAAATTATAGGCCAAACCAAAATTTTTAATTAGGAAAAAATAACTCTACTACCAACCATCTCTAAAAGAATACAAAGAAAAGAAATAGTAACTTCAGTTTTCAAATATTTCACTGATTACACAGAAAAACAAAACAAAACAAATACTAGACTCTATTCTGTTCAGAGTCCCCAGGTTATGGCTAGTTCTTACGACTTCTCTACCAGTCTAACACCTTTGCATCCTTCTCCTGGGAGGATAAAGTTCACTTTCATTACCCTGTTATTATCATTTCTATTTTGTCATTTCAGACACAGAGGCTGAATTCAAGATCATATCACTGGTAAGTATGGAGATGGACTAGGAACCCAATCACCGGCTTTCGTACCAGACCCAGAACCAGCTAACTCTGTCGTTTGGACATGCAGATGTATCTAAGAGAATCCACGCAAAAAACCTCCAGGCATACCGTCAGAGCTTTAAGATAGCTTGGTCAAACAAGGTCTGACGACATATGTCACTTCTATAGGCCCCTATGTATCAAGCATGAGAAGACTATTTAGCAGTCACTCCTGGGTCCAAATCAAGTGAAGGACAAGAGAAATTCAGATTTGGCAGACTTTGGGAATGATTTTAGGAATATACTAAAAATGCCCTCAAAAGGGGAGTACAAGTACCTTTTCTGTGGAGTATCTTTAACTTTGGCAAGATCAGAAGTATTATCGGCCCCCATGCAGCAACGAACTCTGTGACATCATGGATTCCTCCCAGCTGAGGTTCAGAGCTAATTACTATGCCAAAATCGATGGGTCAGTAATCTTTAAGATTGGCTGTTAGTCATGTAAATTGAAATTTACATGACTCTAACCCTGTTAGAGAACAGCTGTGAGTCAGATAGGTTTTCAAACCTGTTTTTAATGATGGTGAAACACAAGCTGATTGGCATTTGGGCAAGGGGCGCTTTATTTTAATTACTTCAAATTGGAACTCATGATCCCAGTAAGTTTAAGTGAAACTTAAAGTTTCCCTGAACCATGGGCAGGCTTATATGGAGAAATTTTGTATATATCTCTATAAATGGGCAGATTCCTCTGTAAATGTGACGGAAGCTCTCAGGGTGGAAACAAGAAGAGAGGTGTCCAGAGAGGAGGCATGTGTGAATTTTGTGGGTGAGACTTGGGGGTTAGCTCCAGGTACTAAGCTCCACTGTGAAGGCACAGACTTCTTTTCCAGATGCTAAGGCTGTTGTGGATTTCTAGGATAACTGGTCCCTAAATATAGAACATTGAAGGCAAAAGGAGAAGAGAGCAGCAGAGGATAAGAAGATTGGAAAGCAGCACCGATTCAATGGACGTGAACCTGGGCAAACTCCGGGGAGTTAGTGAGCGACAGGGAGGCCTTGCCTGCTGCAGTCCATGGGATGCAAAGAATATGACACAACTTAGCCACTGAATAACAACAACAAACCAGAACATAAACCCCACCCCCTAAGATAAAGAGTATGTTTTAGTTGCTCAGTCGTGTCCAACTCTTTGAGACCCCGTGAATTGCAGCCTGTCAGGCTCCTCTGTTCATGGGATTCTCCAGGCAAGAATACTGGAGTGGGTTGCTATTCCTTTCTCCAGGGGATCTTGAGGACCCCGGGATGGAACCAGATCTCCCGCATTGTGGACAGATTCTTTACAGTCTGAGCCACCAGGGAAGCCCCTCTAAGATAAAGGCCTTCTCTAATTCAAAGCCATGCTTCATAAAGACGTTGCCCAGGGTAAAGTTCATCTGTTAGGAAACTGAAAGGCTGAGCCACCTGGTGGGGTTTTGAGAGAGTCATTTCCTAGGCAGGTTGATAAGAAGTCTAGGGGTCCCTAAGGAGAGAGGGGTCTGGAATTCTCAAGGAGGAAGAAAGGACAAACTTTTTTTCCCTCTACTTTCCTTAGGATTATATAACAATAATGTATCCTGCCCGAGGACAGTCTCTGGATTAAACCTCCTGGCTAATCCTGTTACCTTAAAATGTAAATTATGGGAGTAAGTCTGGTGAGGTCTTTACAGCCTCCAGACATTCTTTTGATTCATTGGAGAGTATAACTCCACTGCTAACACTAGCAAGGGGGTACTCTTTCTGCCCCCCTTCTGATGCCTATGTCAGAAGCTTTCTCTATCTCCTTTACACTTCAATAAAACTATATTACACAAAGCTCTTCGGTTAACTCTCCCATTCCCACAGGTATGCTTTTTTGCTTTGGAGGATTCCCTCAAGGAGACCAAGCTTCTGGGGATTTCTTTATTCACTTTAAAACAGAAAGGACCTTTCTCTAGAGAGGATCAGCCCTGGCGCGTTCTCGGTATTTGCAGATGGTTTTGAGGGCAGGAGGCGGCTAGTCTTTTTTGTCACCGCATCCGAGGTCGGCCGTGTCTTCTTCACCTCCCCTGAGGGCCAGCCGAGGGCGCCCTCACTCATCGTCGGAGGAGAGGGTGGTGGGCTCCTTGCAGCTGTGGAGCTTGACTCGGTGTCGTCGGAGGTGGTTGCACCGGGTGAAGGCCTGGCCGCAGTCGGCGCACTGGTAGGGCCTCTCGCCGTTGTGCACCCGAATGTGCTGGGCCAGCTCCGAGGCCACGCGGAAGGCCCGGCCGCACTCGGCGCAGAGGAAGCCCTTCTCCCCGGAGTGGATCTGTTGGTGCCGCTTCAGGGTGGAGGAGCGCGCGAAGGCCTGGCCACACTGCGCGCAAGGAAAGGGCCGCTCGCCGGTGTGGATGCGCTGGTGGCGCGCCAGGCGCGAGGGCTGCGCGAAGGCCACCCCGCAGTCGGCGCACTTGAAGGGCCTCTGGCCGGTGTGCAGCGTCTGGTGCTCCAGCAGGTTGGAGGATTTGGTGAAGCACTTGCCGCAGGTGGGGCAGGGGAAGGGCCGCTCGCCGGAGTGCACGCGCTGGTGCTCCATCATCCGGCTGGCCACGGCGAACTCCCGGTCGCAGGTGGGGCAGCGGAAGGGCTTCTCGCCCAGGTGCGCGCGCTGGTGGCGCAGCAGCGACAGCGGCTTCTTGAAGGTCAGGCCGCACTCGGCGCACGGGAAGGGCTTGTCGTTGCTGTGCATGTTGCGCTGGTGTTTGCGCAGGTCCGAGGAGCGCACGAAGGCCTTCCCGCAGTCCGGGCAGGGGTAGGGTTTCTCGCCCGTGTGCGTGCGGATGTGCTTGCGGTGATCGGAGGACCAGGTGTAGGTCTTGTCGCAGAAGGGGCACCGGTAGGGCCGCTCGCCCGTGTGCAGGCGCTGGTGCTGCTGGAGCGTGGCCCGGTGGGAGTACGCCTTCCCGCACAGCTCGCACGCGTAAGGCTTAGCGCCCGTCAACTTCTGGACGGCCCTCCCGCCCCGCAGGCGCTTGTAGGGACGCGCCTCCCCTTGCCTGCCCTGCCCGGAGCCCACCAGGTTCGGGTCCTTAGAGCCCTTCCGCGCTTTGGCCAGAGCCTCCCCCGCTGCCAGGCGGGCCTGGGTAGCCGAATCCTGGGCTGGTGTGTGTGTCTCTTGCGTGGAGAGGTCCCAACTGCCCCCTGCTTTGGGGACACACACCCCGGCAGAGGAGCTGTCTGGGGACTTGTCTCCATCCTTCTGTGGACGGAAGTACCTTGCAGAACCAAGGAAGTTGGATGGGACCCCCAGGGTGGCGCCCAGATTTGTCCTTGAGTCTCCCTCATCACCAGCAGGTAATGAGGCCCTAGGAGGTTGCATCTCACTGAACCACTTGCGGGAGAGGCCCCTGGGGAGGGCACTGGGCTTCGTGCTTGCTCTGGGGGAGGCCCCGGTTGGGGTGATCTTTGACACATCTCTTTCCCAACTGGCCTTCTTCCCCGGCAGTGCCATGGGTTTCTTCCCCACGCCTGAGGTACTAAAGGAGCCAGAGAGTTTCTCTTCCTTCCTGCGGGCTGGATGCTGCCGGAGCAAGTCAGGATTGTCCTCGGTCACTTGGGAGCTGCCCCTTGGTCGGGCCTGCTGGTCAGGGTCACCAGTGGCCCCTTGGTCTCCTGCCTTTCCAGGGGCCTCATCCTCACTCTCCAAGTTGATGCTCAGCCTTCCAGGGTCATAAGCCTCCCCAGTCAAGCTGCAGAGGGGAGATGCATCTCCCCACCCATCCTTGGGGCCCCCCTGCGCCATTATGTGCAGCCCCTTCTACTCCTGCTTCTCCAAGACAGACCTTCACTTGGCTCAGGAAACCTGCAAAAAGGAAGATCGCAAAGAACAGACTTAGTCACCTTCACGGCCACAGGAACTGAGTTCTCACTACAGGTCTGTGTGCAGCTGGAAGCCGCACCAGCCACACTGTTGGTCCCTCATAGGTGAAGGAGGACCTGGGCCCTGGTGAAAATTCCCCAGTCACCCTTAATCCTTTGGAGGTCCCCCTTGCCGGAAGCCCCAGGAGACAGTGCTGTCAGGATGGCCAGTGTGAGCGTTTGCTGAGTAGCATCTGTGCTCTGTCCCACCCTGGAGCTCAAACACCAACTGCTAGCCAGGTGGGTTCTCTGTGAGCTGAGGAAGAATAGATGAGAGGGCAGAAAGCAAGGTCTGGTTGTTCTTGGACCTCTTAAACCTTCGGCCCAGCCGGAAAGCTGAAAACCAGGCTGGCTCTTGCTGTTCCTGCCAGGAGAGCAAGCCCGCCGTGTTTTGATGGTGGCAGCGAGGCTGCCTCCCAGACACTGGGCTGTGTGGGCCACCTCTTCCAAGGACACAGACCAGCTCCTGGGAGCATGGGGGTGAGTCAGGAAGACACTACGGTGTTCCCAAGAAGAAACCCAGCTGCCCCTCCCTGCATGAGTGGGGCTTCTCAGGTCTTTGTAGCAAAGCACCCCTTGCTGGTGGGCAGGGTAAAACACATGCAACCAGGGAGAAAGGGATGCTCACCGAAAGCCTGAGCTACCCCTGAAATCCTGCGTCATCTTAAACATTCATGGGAATGTACATTCTATGTCCTGTTTATTTTAACATGAAAAGAGTGTTTTTTAGCTTTGGTTTAATGTTTTAACTTTCCCCCAGTGTGTTATATTTAGCCTGTGGCCTCATGGATTCCTGGCATACCCCCATATATTCCAGGGGTGCCTATACCCCAACTTGAAAAGTGTGGACTTAGGGTTTTGACAGCAAGGCACGACAAGGCAGCCTTTGAGATGCATTTTCTGATTGATTTTATTTTAGCTTGAGGACACAGAGACCTGCTGGGGTTGGCTAATAAGGATTATTTGTATGAGTTTTACAGGGGTTGCCTGAGTGATAGGCAGGCTACTGAGGGTCTCTGTGGGGCTGGGGTAGGGAGGGTGGGAGAGGAGCAATTTCTAACCCAAGGGCTGAGTTTGGTCTGGAGGGAACCTTCTGAGACTCCCAGAGATCAGTAGTACTAGCAGTTCCATTTTCTGGGCAAATGTTATGAGCCAGACAATGTCCTGAGTACTTCACAAGCATGACTTTCTTTATTCCTCCCAGCAACCTTTAAGATAGACACTGTTTCTGTTAGTGTAACCTTTCCATTTCATAAACTGAGGCTTCAAGAGATTACTCACCTGCCCAAGGTCATACAACTCATAGGCAGCAGCCCTGGGGTTTCTGCCTTCAAGGAGCTGTCCTGGCTCCCAGATGCGGCCTCCCCATGGAGGCCCTGCCGGGAGGCCGGGGCCCCGCCCAAGAATGGCCACAGCATCCTAGGGGGAGAGCCACTGCTTTCTGAGGCATCAAAGCCCCTTGTGTTTTCTGGGCCAAGGCACCTTGGCTACAGGGCCTTGTGGCTGGGCTCCTCCCGGCCCCTGTTGACCCAGATTGCCCTCGGCAGGAGAGAGAGGCCAGATTGCAGAGACTGTTGCCCTCAGGAGTATGAGTCATTGAGTGTTTACTTTCCGAAAGCTGCTGAGCTTCTCCTCCGCCCACCTTCCACCACTTCTCAGAGGGATGGCTCTGCACTCCCCTTCAGGGCGGAGGCGTTCCATCCTTTCTCAGCAAGACAGATTCATTCGTTGGACAGATGTGGAGCAAATGGTTAAAATCGTATGCCTGTGTCAACAAACCTCTCTGAGCCTGGTCCTCTTCATCTGCAGGATGGAGATACTGCCCCTTCTGTACAGTCTGTGGGATGCTCCTGCACACACCCAGCTGGCACTCAGTGACTGCGGCACTGTTACTTGAGCTGCTCCCTCCTCTGGACGGTGTCTAGGTGGACGCTCCTCGCCATTTGGTGCTCGAGGTTCACACAGTACGGTCATGTCCTGATTTATCAGCCCCTGTGCCATCAAGCTGCCCTTCTCCCAGCTCTTGCCTGATCATAAGCCCAGGTACTGTGAATGTGTGTGGAGGGGCACTTAAGGGGAGGAATCCTCACTCTCTCCTTGGACACAGAAGCTACAGATGAAGGAAGGACACAGGGCAGTGGTGAGTGGGGTTCATGGGGAGTGTTTCACAGACTGCATCCCACCTACTCCCCACCCTGCCTCTGGCACTGTCCCCCCTTCTACATAACACACATCTCATCCCCGTCCTCCGGGCCAGAGTGAGCCTCCTCAGGGCGGCACCCAGCCCTCTGCTAACTCACTGCTGACAGGGGACTGCCTTCCCGATGGGAAACTCCTCCCCTGCCTGCAGCCATGTCCCCTGCTCGCTTCTTCCTGCAGTGGCCAAAGGTGCTCTCTTGACCACCAAGAAGACCGAGAGGAAGACAGGGGCTCAGGCGGGGGTTTTCTGGCCAAGTTGACATGAATATTCCCGGTCTGGAGGAGGAACCCTGATGCCATGGTGCAGCTAGCCCCTCTGCTTTCCAGATGCGCTGACCCCAGAGGCGGGCAGCACGCAGTCCTTCCCTGGACTTTCCTCCACACTTGCTGTCCAGGTGCAGCCCCGGCACACCCAATTCACCCGTGGATGTGATGCGTTGCAGAAACCTGGCCTCACGGCTTACTCCAGCTCCTGGCCCCGGGCCCCTCTTTCCTTGCATAGATGGTACCCAGTGCACTGCAGGGCAGCCACCTCCCTTCTTCTCCCCTGCCCACCACCTTCAGACCTGGCTCAATTCTGGCTCACACATGAATACTCACTTACCTGGGCAATGCAGACAGCCAAGGAGGCCCCCAACCCGGCTTCTCTGCCCCGTGTGGCTTCTTGGCAACAGGGAGCAGAGCTGGGTACGAATCAGCAGAGACGGTGTCTTGGTCCCTCACACTTTTGTGTCCAGTCCAGCAGCTGTGGAGAGAGCTTCGGGAGGTGGGGCTGGTGTAAGACACTCAGCCTTCCTGCCTGCAGCCCAGAGGGCAGCCTAGGAAGTCCAGGGGGGCTGCCCTGTCTCACAGCCTGAACCAATTCCCGCTGCTCCCTCTGAGCCCGCCTCCCCCCCAGGCTTCCTCGCTCTCTCCTTTCCTCCCGCCCTCAGGAAGGTTACTCAGTCCTCCTGCAGGTGGCCCTGTCCCTCCTGCCCACTCTCACCCCTTCTTCCAGTAGAGCAAGCACTCCATTCTTCCATCCTGCCCCGATATGTCCTTCAGGCTCTGGTCGCACTGTGAGCTTCATGAGGAAGTGGGTTTTTTCTTCCTGGGAGGCAGGACCAGGTATTTGGTCTGTACCCCTAACTCCCCCATTCTAGTACTCACCTTTTGCAGCACTGTGGTTTGAGCAGGGGTATTTCCAGAATGTTTTGTAGTTATCTTTGGCTCAAAGATGCCCGTGACTGTTTAGGTACGGGTGGAGTACAGGAAGATAATTTTCTTTCCTAATTCATGCACAAACCAGGCCTGTCTCACCATCTTTCAGCATTGCTGCCCAGGCAGGTTCATTTTGGAGAGAAAATTGGCCCAGGATTGAGACTCAGTATGTCTAGAATTGGTACTCACTCAAGTCTAGGGTGCCTTTATTGGGGTGAGTGCTCAGGACGCTAAAATAGGGGATAGAATGTGATGTCCCCAGGTGGCCAAAAATATACTCAGGGTTCTGGTGCATTTGAACCTTAACTCACAACCTGTGTGACCTTGGACAAGTTACTTGACCTCTCTGTGCCTTAGCTTCATATATGTAAAATGGGGCTTGTGGCAGTATCCTCATGAGATCATGCACATAAAGAGCTTAGCACCGTATCTGGAACACAGTTAAGTGCCCAGAAAAGTCAGCTGCCCTCCTTGTTATTACTGATATTCTTGTTTCTAGGGAACACGTGGCTCATGGGGTTCCTTTTATATGTCCAGGGCCTTGAGAGTGATAGTGACACCTGCCACATTTTTCTGAACAGTAAACTTCAGAATGCAATGGAGAGAAGCAGGTCCCTCTGCCCCTTGGAGTATTGTAGGTGTGGCCTCGGAGGGGGAAGTCGGGCAGCAGGGAAGCCTCTAAGTCTTTAAGCCTGCAAGTCTGGAACAAGGCTTCTAACCCGCATGTGCCTGAAGTAAAGTGAAGAATGCTACAGATAATGTGGATATACACTGGGCAAAAGGACCCATTTCCCAAAGGGGCTGTGGTCCAAAAAAAGGATGAGAACCATTGGTGTTGAGGGGCGAGGGGGCAGGATAGGAAGTTCAGTTCAGTCGCTCAGTCGTGTACGACTCTTTGAGACCCCATGAATCGCAGCACGCCAGGCCTCCCTATCCATCACCATCTCCCAGAGTTCACTCAGACTCATGTCCATCGAGTCCATGATGCCATCCAGCCATCTCATCCTCGATCATCCCCTTCTCCTCCTGCCCCCAATCCCTCCCAGCATCAGAGTCTTTTTCAATGAGTCAACTCTTCTCATGAGGTGGCCAAAGTACTGGAGTTTCAGCTTTGGCATCATTCCTTCCAAAGAAATCCCAGGGCTGATCTCCTTCAGAATGGACTGGTTGGATCTCCTTGCAGTCCAAGGGACTTTCAAGAGTCATCTCCAACACCACAGTTCAAAAGCATCAATTCTCCAGTGCTCAGCCTTCTTCACAGTCCAACTTTCACATCCATACATGACTACTGGAAAAACCATAGCCTTGACTAGACAGACCTTAGTCGGCAAAGTAAAGTCTCTGCTTTTGAAAATACTATCTAGGTTGGACATAACTTTTCTTCCAAAGAGTAAGCGTCTTTTAATTTCATGGCTGCAGTCACCATCTGCAGTTATTTTGGAGCCCGAAAAAATAAAGTCTGACACTGTTTCCCCATCTATTTCCCATGAAGTGATGGGACCAGATACCATGATCTTCATTTTCTGAATGTTGAGCTTTAAGCCAACTTTTTCGCTCTCCTCTTTCACTTTCATCAAGAGGCTTTTTAGCTCCTCTTCACTTTCTGCCATAAGGGTGGTATCATCTGCATATCTGAGGTTATTGATATTTCTCCCGGCAATCTTGATTCCAGCTTGTGTTTCTTCCAGTCCAGCGTTTCTCATGATGTACTCTGCATAGAAGTTAAATAAGCAGGGTGACAATATACAG
>SJYT01036379.1:44936-152787 GCA_006410635.1 Cephalophus harveyi | reverse complement strand
GGTCAGGGCCAGCGGCCTAGAGTGCCAGGCTGCGACGGCACAGGAACGGCTGAGAGGAGCTACCCCTCATCCGAGGTCAGGGGCGGCGGCGAGAGGAGCTACCCCGCGTCCGAGGTCAGTGCCAGCCGAGAGGAGCTACCCCGCGTCCGAGGTCAGGGGCGGCGGCGAGAGGAGCTACCCCGCGTCCGAGGTCAGTGCCAGCCGAGAGGAGCTACCCCGCGTCGGAGGTTAGGGGCGGTGGCCGGGAGGAGACACCCCGCGTCCAAGGTCAGGGGCGGCGGCCAAGAGGAGCTACCCCGCGTCGGAGGTTAGGGGTGGCGGCCGGGAGGAGACACCCCGCGTCCGAGGTCAGGGGCGGCCGGGGGGAGACACCCCGAGCCCGAGGCCAGGGGCGGCAGCTGGGAGGAGCCACCCATGCCCGAGGCCAGGGCCGGCGGCTGGAAGGAGCAACCCGAGGAGCGGTGGCTGCGCAGGCGCAGGAGGGCCTAGAGAATAGGAAGAGTTGGTGCTTAAAATATCTCCCATAGCAACTTATCTGATGGCATTGCCACCAACCCACACCCAACACTGTTGTTTAAAATTTCCCAAGCGACCCTATCATACAGGTTGTCCTTCAGGTCCCTTTGGCAGAAAAGTGACTAGATTCCTCAGAGGGGCCGGCGGAGGTCAAAGCCGGAGCTGGGGAGGGGTGCGTGTGTCCCTCCCCACGCCCAGCGCCACGGCGCACGGAGCTCTTCCTCGGGACGACACTACGCGGCCACCGCGTGCAGTGCCTCCACCCGTCCTCGCCGCGTTCCAGGGGAGTGCCTGCTGTGGGCAGTGTTACTCTCTGGTCCACAGACTGAGTGCAGAGACACAGACAGCCTCGTGCCCTTTCTAGGTGCACGGCCCCGTGACCACTGCTGAGTGCAGCTCCGGTTCCAAGGTACCAGGGTCTTAACCATGAACTGCCCAGACACGGTCACCTCAGAGCCTGCATGTTTGGCCTTGGCCTAGCTCCTCCCTCCCTTCCTCTTGCAAACCCTCAGTCCAGTCCACCCAAGGCTACTTGACTCTGTGTGTGTGTGGTCCCTGCAGTGCACGCCCGCCCCCAGAGGAAGAAGGCCTTCTTTGCCCTGGGCACAGCTCCCCAGGGAGACAAGGGGTCCCCTAAAGGCCCAACTCATTATTGTCCAGCTGACACAGCTTTTCTCTCATCGTGCTTTATTTCTAGAAACCCTAGCGACTGACTGTAGAACAAAAGCCTACAGGCCGTGGGACTTTCATATTAACTCGCCCACACTGCCTCCTCCTCGGCTTTCAAAGCACCCTGATATGGCCACCGCACTGTGGGCCAGGCCACTTCATGAGTGAGAAATGGGATAAGAAACAGCCCAGATACTCAAGACAGCAAGATGTAACAGGAGCTCCTTTTCCCGAGTCATCACCCTGAGAGGTCCCCTGAGCCCCCTCTGACATCCCATTTTGCACCTTTAGTGTGTGTGGAACTTCTCCATCCTCAGGAGCTGCAAGCAGGGAGCTGAGCCCGCCTCAGAACGGAATCCCAGGTCTCACTCAGCTCTGGTCAGCCTGCTCAGACCCGAGGGCACAAGGACCTTTTCGACAGCACAAACACAATCACCCCTATTGAATCTCCCTGACAGTCACTCTGAGTACCACTAGGCGTGAGGGCTGATGGGAAGGCCCCATCTTTTTCCTTTTTTTTTTTTTAGAGCTTTTGGAATCTCTGCCATTCTGCCCAGTCCCTTAGGTATGGAGATAAGGGAGGTGTTGTTTTTGTTTGTTATTATTTGCAAGTCTGCCTTCACAATCAGGCATTCCCTTTGAGATGTCCTGACTGGCAGTGGTGAAAACAGGGGTCCCCTTGCCTGTCTGGGAAGGGGAGAAAAGAGAGATGGAGAGAGGCCTGTATGGAAGGGCACCTGGCCCCTGCCAGGCAAGATGCCAGAGCTCAGTGGCGCCTGTGAGCCGCACAGACTGGACCGGCTGGGCTGAGCGGCATAAGTGGACTATGGAACAGACTGGCGCTCCATCCTGGACATGTGGCACCTCACTGAGCGCACGAACCATGGCTAAGCCTGGACATTGGGGCTGACTGTGATTCTGAGAGACCCTGAGAAACTGCCCAGTTCCACTGATGAGGCCCCGGGACCCCCACCCCTGCAGCTCCCCCCCACCCCGGCCCACCGACCCCGCCTTGCTCTGCTTTTAGCTGTCAGCACAGTGATCTAGCTGAGCTGCTCTCCAACAGTGGGAACTCTGGGTGAGAAGTCAACCATCCAGCCTGCTTTCTTGCCCGAGGCCTGTGTCATCCTTGAGGAAGATTAATGGAGCCACTTAAGTGGCCTAAGCATGGGAGAGACTTCAAATATTTGTTGTTTTCCTCGCAGGCATCAAACTTTACTGGGTAATAGAACACATGTGGCAAGTGAATTGTGAGTGGAACAGGAACTTGGTACACAATCTCAGGGGGGATAGACCTGGCTTTGAATCCTAGGTCTATTTGTTTGATGACCTTGACTTGTTTGATCCTTAACTTCCCTGAGCCTCTGTCTATAGAATGGGAATAAGAATTAATTACAACCTTTGTTATAAGGTTGTTGTGAAAATTTCCTGAAACAATATTTTTGAAGTTCTTAGCCCAATGTAGTGGTTTTTCAATAAATTGTTATTTTTAGCCTAGAGCTGATGGGACCTTGCTGATGTCTTTCCCCGCTGCCTGTCCTTCCAGAAGGCTTGTCCTTTGTTACTCTGCCACCAGAAGAGCACCATCTTCTCTTTCCTACTCTGGTCTCCTTGCCCCAAAGCGTTCCCACGCAGAGACCAGCCAAGCAGATCTTCTCAAGGCCAGTGATACTCCCAAAGCAGTGATATCAGGGCTTTTCCTTGTGCATTACACTTGACACACCTAGCAATTGATGCCAGGAATGGGAGGTTTGTGTTCTAGACGGGATGTCAGAACGTGGTGATAACTCTAACCATCCTGTTTCCCCCACTTGCTGTGTGACTGTGGGCAAGTTACGTAACCTTTCTGGGCCTCAGTTTCTTGATCTGTAAATTATGGTTAATGATAGTGTCTACTTTCCAGGGTTGTTATGGGGTTTAAGTGAGATGATGTACTTTGCACAGTGCAAGTGATAGGCAAGCACTCAATCCATAATGGCTAATGTATGTGTGTGTGTGTTGCTCAGTCGTGTTGGAGTCTTTGAGATCCCATGGACTGCAGCGTACCAGGTTCCTCTGTCCATGGAATTCTCCAGGCAAGAATACTGGAGTGGGTTGCCATTCCCTTCTCCAGGGGATCTTCCCAACCCAGGGATTGAACCCAGGTCTCCCACATTGCAGGCAGATTCTTTACCATCTGAGTCACCAGGGAAGCCCTAATGATCAATAGTAATAAATGAATGATTTCAGGAGAGAGGTACTCGCCTCTACTGCAGTCCAAACAGCAGAGAACCCCACCTCTACTCTCCATCAGAACCCTCTCCTGAGCAGGCCCAAGGCCTCCCCTAGGTATGAGCTAGAGCTAGAGTGGTCGCCAGCGCCCCTTGGGTGAGCTCCAAGCAGACCACCTGCCTCTTAGCTCCTCGAGGCCCACATTGTGCTGTAGTTACCCTCCCAGATGACCACTGAAACCCCTGGCCCCCACCTCCAGAGGATAAGCTACAGGCAACAGGATGGGCATCTCTGAAGTTCATGGTGAAGGTCAAACACTCACTCAGTCTACTGAGACAACAGAAGATCATCTTGGCCCTGACAATGGCACCCCCTTCCAGGCTGCAGATTCTTCCTCATTTACTCGGCCTTGGGACCTCGTAGAAGACAAAGAAAGAACACCACAAACACAATTCCTGGAGTCTCCTGTTCTATACGCTTACCTGCTGCCTCTGCTGGTCCTTCTGGCTGGTCTGGGGAGGTTAGAAGACACTGCGTATCTGTAGTTAATGAAGAAACTGAAACAGAACCCTCTAAATTCCATCACTGGAGATCCTTTTAACTAAAGATTACTAGAGCCCTGGGCATGATGAAGCTGCTAAAAACTGGGGGGAAAAAAGAAAAGAAAAAGGCATCAGGACTCAGAATTTTAAGTGAAGAGATGTGAGAATGATCTCATGCAGCCCTCTGCTTTCCAGCTGTTTAGATACAAGGATGCATTTAAGCATTCCATCTTTCACTTATTCATTCATCAAACACGTGTTGGGTACAACTCCAGCTGGAGTTTTCAAACTGTAGGACTCAATTTGGGAATAGGACAAGAAATCACTTTCGTGAACCATAACCGACACTCTTGTTTGAACAAAGTAGAATGGATCAGAGTGTCTTACACATAACAAAAGTTTAATTGCAAGTACTATTTTTTTTTTTTACTTTCATATACAGACATATGTATGGAGTTGTAATGAAAACTGTGTTTGTTAGTTGGGTTTGCTTTGATTCCTGGTCAGAACATTTGAAAAATATGCTGGGCATCAGTCTTGCTCTGCATAAGAAAAACAGGGATCTGGTTAAATATGGTGATTCCAGGGCCACACCCAAGAGGTTCTTCAGGTGTCTGAGGACCCTAGAATCCACATTTCAATAAGCCCCCACGTGACTCTGAGGTGTGCTGTGGATAGTCAGAAAAAGAGAAATCGGCCTTGCCTGGACTTCAGAGAGGTCTTTCCAAAAGAGATGCCTTTTTTTCAAGATGTCTTGAAAGATAAACTTAGGTTTGCCAAGTAAAGAAGGGGAGGGACCGGGCCACACTACCATCAGGCATTTCACATCACATTCCTTGGCTTTGCTCTGCTCTTTGCATAAGGACCGGCTTCCCAGCTCTCTGGCTCCCCCTCTGGCTCACTTGAGCATTGCCACCAGGATTCTGACCTGCCTGCAGCTCCTGCCTGGGGCCTTTGTGGGCCCCACCACCTACAGTGCTGGCCAGGGTAAAAGGGGCCTTTTCTTTCCAAAGCCCCCACCGATCGCACACGCCTTTCCTCACAGCTGTCTAGCTCGGCTGCCTGAACACAGAGGTCATTCACAGGAGATGAAGAGAGGCGTTTGAGGTTTCCGTAAAAACACACCTTCCCTTCCCATTTTCAGTGGCTGCCCTGAACATAACTGGAGAGGACCTGTCTTCAGAATGCTCTGGCCCAGAATGTGAAGCCAAGATTCTTGAAAGGAGTTCCCTTTAGGGCTTCTGGGATGTGAAACTACTCTACGTGTGGATTTTCTAGGCCAGGGTGAGCTGAGGACTGGTCCTCCCTCCTAGCCCGGCAGTGTGCGTGCCTGTTCTCTGCAAAGACTGTGAAAACCTGGGAAAAATCTAGGTAAAGGATATGAGCAGAGGATGGAGATCAAAACACAGCAAAATTGAAAGTGGTTATATACATATACAGGCATACTTTGCAGTTTCATGTCATTACATTTGAAAATAACAATGAGACAAGTTATATCCTTGCACAGATGAAAATAAAATTAAACTTGCATTTGGAATAGAAGGTCTTACCTGATAAGTCTGACTAGAGGATTATCAATTTTATTGAGGCTCTCGAAGAATCAGCTTTACGTTTCATTGGATTTTTTTCCCTATTGTATTTCTTTCCTATTTTATTTATTTCTGCTCTGATCTTTATCATTTCCTGTATTCTACCAACGTCAGGTTTACTTTGATCTTCTTTTTTTGGTTTCTAAGGGTGGAAACTGACATCATTACTTGAGATCTTTCTTCATTTATAACAAAGACTTTTAGTGTCACAAGTTTGTTGTGGCTGGAATTTGTGTCTGTTCTGTTCACTGATAAAACCCTAAAGTCTAAAACAGTAATTGGCACATGGGGGCACTAAATATTTGTCAAATTAATAAACTGATAACGCCTTATTTTCCCACAACCCTCAGAAGAGTTCCCATTTTACTCCAAATGAAGCCAGTCCCTCACATGGTCTTTAAGGCCTGTACATGGCTGGCCCCTTGCTACTTCTCTGACCTCCTTTCCTTCTATCCTTCCCTTAGCTAGTTTGGCTCCTTTTGCTGTTGTTGATTAGTTGCTAGGTAGTTTCCAACTCTTTGAGACCCACAGACTGTAACCCTCCAGGCTTCTCTGTTATGTGGCTGTATAAAGGTCTAAGCCACCAAGTCTTTGTTATAAAAGAAGACCAATGAAACCTAAAGCTGATTCTTGAGAGGTTCAATAAAATTGATAATCCTCTAGTCAGACTTACCAGCCCCCCCCCCAAAAAAAAGAGAGAGAAAATACCAATTGGTATCAAGAATGAGAGATATAACACATTTACAGATTCTACAGATATTAAAAGAATCAGAAGGGGATGTTATGGACAACATCATCCCAATAGATTTGACAACTTAGAACAGAAAAATTCCTTGAAAGAAACATACTGCCAAAGCTTACCCAAGAATAAATAGATAATGTCAATAGCTATCTACCTTTTAAAGAAATTGAACTTATAATTAAAAATCAGCACACAAACAAAGCTCCAGGTCCAGAGGCTGAGTCTTTCTACCTTCTCTTCACTTGGTCTCCAGATGCAGGAAGCTGATGGGAGCAATGGTAGACTTAGGAAGATAAGAGGCTTGGCAGTCATCTGGGTGGGACATGATGGTCATTTGGACTGGAATGGCCACAAATGGTGAGAAATGGTCAACTTTGGGGTGTATTTTGAAGTTAGAGCTAACATGATTTGATTACAGACTGGATATGGAAGTGAAGGACAGACAAGAGTCAGGGACAACTCTTAAGATTTTTGGTCCAAGCAACTGGAAGAATAGAGTTTCCCTTAACTGAGTTAGGAAAGAATGTGGGTAACAGGTTTTAGAGGAGAAGATTGAGTTTCGGTTTGTTTCCAAGTGGAAACATTGAAGAGATAATTGAATATTGGCATTAGATTGGGTATAGGCTGCTGGATATCAAGGTGGTCTTGGTAGAATGGACAGTTTAAGAGTTATCAATGTATGAACTACATTTAAAGCCACATCATTTTCTGAATCACCAAGAGAGTGTACATAGTAGAAGAGGAACCTTGAACAGATTTAGCGTTAATCAGTGTGCCAGATGAGAGAGAAAAGAAGATACCTTCGGCAAAAGAGTTGAAAAGAGAACAAAAATTTGAAAGGAAATCAGAAGGATGTGCTATTCTGGAGATCAAGGGAAGAAATGGTTCCAAGAGTAGGAAGTGATCTGTTATACCAAATGGTGCTGAGAGCTCAAGTTAAAATGATCACTAAGAAATGACCATTGGAAGGACCTATGCTGAAGCTACAATACTTTGGTCACCTGATGTAAAGAGCCAACTTTTTGGAAAAGACCCTGATACTGGGAAAAACTGAGGGCAGGAGGAGAAGGAGGTGACAGACGATGAAATGGTTGGATGGCAGTGCCGACTCGATGCACATGAATTTGAGCAAACTCAGGGAGATGGTAAAGGACAGGGAAGCCTGGCATGCTGCAGTCCATGGGGTCGCAAAGACTTGGACATAACTTAGAGACTAAACAATGAGAAACGCCCATTTGATTTAGCCACATGCATATTAGAAGCTGATTGGAGTAGATTTAAGAAAGGAAAGGAATTGTAGTCAGTGAGCATAGGCAGCTACTTCAAGCAATTTTCCTGTAAGAGGGAGCTGGAACATGGGAAGAGTATGTTTACATACTGAAGGAAGTGGTCCATTGGAGAAGGAGAAATTGATGGGGTAGGAATGGAAGAAATTCCTAGGGAGATGTCCTTGAGAAAGAAAAAGAGGATTGGATCCAGGACACTTGCAGATGTTGGCCTCTGCACTATTCATCCCCAAGAACAGGAGAAAGCTTGAGGACAGGGTCTCAGATGCAGGGGTGTGGGGAGAGGCGGAGCTTGAGAAAGTGCTCTTTCTGGGCCTCTTTTTCTCACTGTAATAGGAAGCAGGTCATTGGCTGAGACGGAAGGTGGGGAAGGAGGTGTGGGAGACCTGAAGAGAGAGAGGTCGGAAGTGTTCAACTAGGAGAGCAGGAAAGTGGATGGGGCCATGATTGCCAGGCAGCATTTAAAGCCCACTTGAGGTTGGTGGTCAAGAAATAAAGTTAGACTGGTTGGGAAGGTGGTGTGCAGCTGTGTGGGCACAGAATGGAGTAGGCTCAGAAGTGGAGTTTCCACCCTTGTGGCAGAAAGCAAAGAAGAACTAAAGAGGCTCCTGATGAAAGTGAAAGAGGAGAGTGAAAAAGTAGGCCTAAAACTCAACATTCAGAAAACTAAGATCATGGCATCCAGTCCCATCACTTCATGGCAAACGGATGGGGAAACAATGGAAACAGACACTTTATTTTCTTGCAATCACTGCAGATGGTGACTGCAGCCATGAAATTAAAAGACGCTTGCTCCTTGGAAGAAAAGCTATACCAACCTAGACAGCATATTGAAAAGCAGACCTATTACTTTGCGGACAAAGGTCCGTCTCATCAAAGCTATGATTTTTCCAGTAGTCATGTATGGATATGAGATTTGGACCATAAAGAAAGCTGAGTGCCAAAGAATTGACGCTTTTGAACTATGGTGTTGGAGAAGACTCTTGAGAGTCCCTTGGACAGCAAGGAGATCCAACCAGTCCATTCTGAAGGTCAAAGGTCCGTCTCATCAAAGCTATGATTTTTCCAGTAGTCATGTATGGATATGAGATTTGGACCATAAAGAAAGCTGAGTGCCAAAGAATTGACGCTTTTGAACTATGGTGTTGGAGAAGACTCTTGAGAGTCCCTTGGACAGCAAAGAGATTCAACCCGTCAATCCTAAAGGAAATCAGTCCTGAATATTCATTGGAAGGACTGATGCTAAAGCTGAAGCTCCAATACTTTGGCCACCTGATGCAAAGAACTGACTCATTGGAAAAGACCCTGACGCTGAGAAAGACTGAAGGCAGAAGGAGAAGAGGACGACAGAGGTTGAGATGGTTGGATGGCATCACCAACCCGATGGACATGAGTTTGAGCAAGCTCTAGGAGTTGGTGATGGACAGAGAAGCCAGGCGTGCTGCAGTCCATGGGGTCACAAAGAGTTGGACACGACTGAGCAACTGAACTGAACTGAACTGAATAGGATGGAGGACGAGATGATTGGAGGAAAGGAGCTCAGGGAACCCAGAGGCCAGATGGGTGGAGCTGTAGTCCCAGAAATTAGGACATGATTGTGTTGGTAAGAGTGACAGTGAGCCAAGTGCTAAGATCTACATACAGAATGAAAGAGGAACTTCCCTGGTAGTCCAATGGTTAGGAATCCAAGCCAGGCCAAGCCAACGCAGGGACATGGGTTTGATCCCTGGTTGGGGAACTAAGATCCCACATTTCACAGGGCAACTACACTTGCGTGCTGCAACTACTGAGCCCACGCTCTCTAGAGTCTATGCTCCACAGCAAGAGAAGCCCACATGCAGCAAGATCTAGTGCAGCCACCTCCCACCCCTGCCCAAAAAATGAATGAAAGAAAGTGGCCTGGGGTTTGTGGGAGACTATGCCAAGGAGGGGTGGTGGCTGCTGCAGGCTGATGATTTGATCTTCAAAGCCAAGAAATTCTTACAAGAATGGCCTGAAATGGCAAGAAGAGATGAAGAAGACACCTACCCTACCCATTGGTAGGAGGGATGTAGAAAAGAAAAATATTTCGCCCCTTGAGTAGGCTGCATGGAACTGCTCCAGAAGAGAGCAAAGAGGGAAAGAGAGGTGAAGATAGGAAATAATGTTTCTATCGGTGGTGGTTAGACCACCTGCTCACTCCCTCTCTGCACTCCAGCCAGAGTCTTTGGAATGGTTCTCAAACATGCCAAGCTCTTTGAAAGCTCAGGGCCTTGGCATATGCTTGAAATCACACCTCTGCCCCTACCCCAATCCTTTAGATCTCATGTTGAGTATTATTTCCTCTAAGAAACCTTGCTGAACACCCTTCTTAAATCAGGGTGTGAGTGCTGGTACCAGTATTTCACAAACACACTTTCTGTGGTCAAGGAGTCCAGCCTCCTGACACATATCAGGAAGTGAGCAGGTGGTATGAGTTTGCTAAGAGCCACGATGGGGCAAATCCAAAGCACATGGGGGCATACAACTCAGCGATGGTGGTGGTGGTGGTGGTGGTGGTAGTGGTGGGGATTCAGAAAATGACTAAACAGAGGTCTAAAGGCTGAGCAGGAGTTAGCTGAGAGGGTGGGAGGCTATTGAGAGAAAGTGGGGAGCTGGGAGCCCTTCCAATGGCTGAGTGAGAGAAGGTGAGAGGGGCTGATGCTGCAGAGATGAAGATGCAGGGCCTTAGCATGTGGGACATGCTAAGGATGATTTTTTGCCTTTAGAAGGTATATGATTCTTTTGCTCAAGGATTATGAGCAGAAACAGAACATGATCAAACGTGGCCCACACTGTGTTTCACCCCAGGACAAGTTCAGAGCTGGCACGCAGGAGCCAGATGACCCCAACCTTCTGGGGCACAAAACAAGGCCAAGTGCTGTCCTGGGGAAAAACATTTGGCTGGGATCCTGCAACCACCGAGCCACAGAACGTCCTGGACAGCTGGCCTCCCACCCACCACCCAGACGGCTTTATTAACCAGCTCTTCAAAAGGTCTGCCTTCTCCATTTGATTCCAGTGCCGTGTCTTGACCTTCTTCGTACCTATTATCAATAGCATCTGCTACAGACTCTGCTGTGCAGGAACACTGAGTTCCTTTGTTTTCTCACTGTGGTTTGAATGCATATCTCTCTATTTCTGATCTATGACAAGGTCCAAGAGTCCCTCATAGGACCAATGGATCTGGTCCTTGGACATTTGTCTCTACAGGTTACCATGGAGACAGCTGGGGCTCACAGGCCTGCAGGTTTAGGGATGCTTCACTGCCATCCTCGGGGCCTGAAAGTTCTTTGCAAGGCTGAGAGGGCAGAACTTCCTAGAGCCTTGGCCGCTTCCCTCTGGAGCCTGATGAGTCCCTGGGGTGCGGCAGGGCCAGGTTGGGAGTGGTTGCTGGGAGCTCTTATCACATCGTACCAGGAGAACTCTGCAGAGAGGAGAAGCTTTCTCTGCCTCCTGCTTGCTCTGGTTATACAGCTTCTTCCCTCAAACCCAGGCCTCTCTCTTGTCCTTTCACACCAAACCTGGAGGCCCCTAAAACTCCAAGTCTAACCTTAGTAACTGAAAAACTTGTTTAAAAACTTTAGCATTCCGTCCTTTTGGGGGCAGCCAAAAAGTGGATTAAAAATAATACAATTCAGTTTCTATATTCAAATAGCCCAGCTTGCTAGTCCTGTTGACTTGAATCTCCTCTCCTGTTTTCCACCTGCCTGTCTGCCACCTACTCTCAGCTCAGATGTCACCTCAGATAGAAATGGCGCATATTCATGAATCGTCCTCACTTCTCAAACCCTCTGCATTACTTGCCCCTGTCTGGCCAGCCTGCAACTGGCTCGTATCAAGTAGGTACTAAACCGAACGGAATTCCGGGCAAGAAGGTGGGTGTGCAGGATCTGCCTGTTGACTGGTGGTTGCCCAGAGAAGATGGGCTTAGATGAGAGGCACCATAAGGGGTGCAAGATTGAGGGACGCTAGTTCTCAGAACAGGACATTCAAAGGCAGAACAGGAAAGGGAGGGCATGCCCTCATCCCCTGGCTTCCCCACCTCTATTTACACCAGGCACCTGAGACTAGGAGACATTTCTAGAATGGACCAGCAGGTGGCAGCCTTGCCCCTCCGATGAGGGACTCCTTTCCCCAGATTAAGCTTCAAAACATCTTGCTGTGGGAGGCAGCCCCCAGGGGCCTTCTCTAGGCCAGTCTCGGGGTGATTTGAGGCACAGACAAGGCCAGGATGCCAGCAGCTTTACATGCAGTAGGATCTGTAACCATCTGTGGATCCAATCTTATTCCACACTTTCTTAGATCTACCTGTCTTGCATGCTTGTTTAAATAAAAAAAAAAAAAAATGACGCACAGGTGTCACCCAAAACCACTAAATCATAATTCATGGATGTTCCCCGGGAAACCCCAGGTGATTTTGCTGTCAGCAGACCACATTCTCATTTACCTGATTTGATTCCATAGGCCAGCCCTTCAGTCACAAAATTGACTATCATTTAGGAAAACCCAGCTCAGCTCACCGCCCACCTCTCTGCCCGAGGCTCGAACTTCATCAGGGCAGACTGAGCAGATGTGTCCAGGAGCTGGCTGCTGGTGAAGGACGAGCAGAGCCTTCGGCACAGCTTGTGCTCCCCCTGTGCCCTTCGCCCCGCCACCCACCTTGTTCTTCCACCTGCCTTGGCTCAGGCTGCAGCCAGAACCCAGCCCTCTCACCACCAGCTGAACGTTAACCCCACTGCAGGGCTTGTTGACAAGTCTGCAGAAACAACCGGTTTAGAGGCCAGCTCCATCGCCTCTCGGGTAGGCGGTTATTTCCAGCACACCCCAGGAAGCTGAGGCCCATGGAGGGCTTCCTGGTATTGATCAGGGGCCCACGTTGCATGGACATTCTGGGCTGGGGAGGGTGGGGTACTGACTTTGGGTGTTCACAGCAGGAGACCACACTGTTGCCTCCACTTCCTCCTCCAGCTATTCCCGGCACCCCTCACCCCCTGCTAATCACTGCTCCCAGATGGCCCTGGGCACAAAGCTGCCAGTGTGGGGAAACGCTCGAGGAGGGGAGCTCAGGTGTCAATCAGCCAACCTGAAAGAGCTGGCCTGGTGGAGACCCACCCTGATGGTGCCTCACATTGCCATCTACCACTTCCTGCCTCCATGCCTTCCTGCCTCTCTCTCTGTTTCCTCCTAGACTGGCCCCTGCCACCCAAATCCTATGTGTTTCCAGGACGTCCCTGGTGGTCCAATGGTTAAGATTCCACACTGCCAGTGCAGAGACTTGAGTTCGATCCCTGATTGGGAACTAAGATCTCACATGCCCTGCGGTTTTTTTTTTAAAAGAAAAAAAAAAACATGCTGTGTGTTTCTGAAAGTCACTCTCAGATGCTGCTTGTGAGGCCCCCGTCCAGCCTCCCTGGGGTCTGTCTTCCTCCTCCACCCCCTGGAGCACATTCTCTGACTCTCCCTTATGGCGCCAAGTGAAATGGCCATTTGTGTACATCTTCCCAATTGTGTTGGAAACCAGGAATAGGCATACCATGTGACGTCGGCTCCCAACCCCTAGTGCAGGGTCTGAGAAGGACCTGACAAGAAGAGGTGCACAGGAAGTGATGAAGAAAGCCCGAGAAGAGATGTGGTGGCAAGCTCTTGCAAATGCAGAAGGGGCGGAAGAAGATGGTGGCAAGTTGCCGTTGACAAGAAAGGCTTCACAATGGAGGTGGGAATGGATCTGAGCCCTGAAGGAGGGATTAGGTAAAAAGTCAGCAGCATGGTATCAGAACTTTCTTCAAGTCAATCCTGGGATATTCTGGGTGGGAGGAAAGGGTCCACGCTGGCCATGGGCCAATCAGGATCAACAGGAGGTCTTGTTGATGCTTCTGGTTCATCCCCAGGACAACTTGCCAGAGTGTATGGAACTACCCAGGAGTAAGGATGCATGGAGTTGGGGACCCTGGCTTCCTCCCTGGACCCAGTTCACACCTAGGGAGGAACATCAAACCCCAGACCAGAGAGAGGGCTGGAGGCTGACCTGCTGTCAGAGCAGGCACAGCACCCCCAAACCCAGTCTTTGGGCTTATGGTGTGGCCATGGTTGACACCAGCCTGGCAAAGCCACATCCTGAAATCAAAGGAGGACCAGCCTGAGAGGTGGAAAGCCCGTCTTTGGGGACTTCTGCACCCTCAAGGACCTCCTCACCTTCTCCTCTCCTGCCCCCAGGGTACATGCTGTGAGACTTTGAGGGCTTCTCCTCTTCAGGGACTAGCTTGTCTTTGCTTAGTGGGGGTCGGGGACAGCAGGCAGGGTGGAGAAGGGGGGCCCGTGGGATGGGTGAAACCTTGTGTTCCACCTTTGTGGCTCCACCCTGAATGTATTACCCACGCTCACCATTCTTCCTTCCAAGTTTGCGTAAGACAAAGAAAGGGAGTCCAGCAGGGACTCTCCCTCTTGGCCACCCCCTGGGCCCCCGAGAGCGGGTGTAGGTGTTGTGGACTGGGTGCGGTGCTGGAGGCCCGCGTCACGACCAGCACCCCACCCCCCATGGTTCACCCAGCCTCAACCCTGTTTGGGAAAACAGCACCCAAGGACAGAGCGTGCCTTGCATTCCCCTCGGAGGATGGGCTGTTTCTCTCCTATCTGATGGAGCTCTGGCCAAAAAATGTCTATCTCCCTGACTTCCTTTCTTCCTCCTTGCAGGCCTCACTGTATCCTTTATCAGGTCATGGCTGAGCTTAGAAAAACAGACATGTTATGTCCATGTGGGAGCAGGCTTCTCCCTTGTGACAGCCTGTAGATCTGGGTGCACCCCACCTCTGAGCCCCAGGCTGGCCTGCCACCTCGATGAGTCACCCAGGGAAGGAGGAGGGCAACTGCAGAGGAAAACCATCACCTTCGTTGCCCTAGGGGACGGCCCCGCTCCCGGCAGAGTAAAGCTGGGACATTACTTGCCGTCCACAGCAGTCAGGCAGGTCCTGCGGCAGCAGAAAGAGGCTGCACAGAGACACTGGAACGGGGAGAGGCGGGAAAAGCATCTTGGAACCCAGCCTGGGGTGTCCTGACTTGCCGCCTCTGACATCAGCATCTTCCGATGCCCTTTCATGGGGAAGGAACCAGGAAGGGCAGAGGTAATGATCAGAACGGTGCTGGGTGAATCTGATGCGAGCTGAGTGTTCAACCCGTCACGCTGACCTATGCCTGTTGGTAAACAAGTGCAGCTCTTCCCTCCTGGCTCCTCCCATGCACATCTCCCTTCTCTGCTTCCGTATCTCTGATTTGTTTCTTCATTTTAAGACATGGGACTTGTTTATGGGTCTGTCCTCCCCACTGGGGAGCCCTGGATTCCCTGACTCTGAACAGTCAGTGCAGTGCTCACCCCTGGTGACCACTCAGCGGACCTCTCTCGAGGTAATGAGTGAATACTTCAGTCCCATGGAGCCCCCGTGGTGCTGAAGTGTCTCTGATGACAGAGCCCCTGAACTGCCAAGATCGGGGTGCTGATTTGGGTACTGCTCTGAAAGTGAGGGGAGGGATGCTATGGCTGGAGGTTGCATCCTCTGAGTCGCTAAGCTTGCAAGAGCAGGCCCACCCTCAGGTGGGTAAATCAGCCTGGTTCTGTCTGCGATCTGTGTGATGCTACTCCCCCATCTTTGACCCTGCCTCTTGGGCAGTGTATCCAGGTCTCACTTTGTTTTGAATTCTAACACAGCCTGGTCATGCCAAGAGCCTAGCAAATGCCTGCTAGATGAACTGTGTGCTTCCCCACACCTGCGCCCGGGGCTGTTGCCGCCCATCATGGCATAAGGCAGCTGTTTGTGCAGCGTATTGACCCACCCCTTCCCTGCACATCCTGGGACAAGAGCCCCAGTGATAGGTCCTCTTCTCACTTCCCCCTTCCCCAGTATTTACCCCAGAGCCTACCGGTGGCTCCCTGGGGCCCCTGCAGCCCCGGCAAGCCCCTCACACACAAAAACAACATTTCTAAGATGCTCTGATGGGTGAGGGAGAGAGAACACATCATGTGTGATAGAGGCTTGAGAAACTCTCAGGAAAAATGTTGAACTGGCTTCTCATGTTTGACCCAAACTGCCCAGCATACTGTATCCTCTCCACCGCTCCCTCACTTTGCTTCTCGAAGTCACAGAGGATGGAGTGTCAAACCCATCATGCTAACCAAGGCCTCTTGGTCACTTAAGGACCTGGGACATGTACAAAAGAGATATATCTCCCCGCTCCTGCCAGGAGCCCAGATCCCCTCAGAGAAGCCCACTGGCTCCGCAGATGCTGGATTCTGAATCTGCATCTTGCACGTGCTATCTTGAGCCCTGCTGAAGGCAAGGTCCACCTCTGACTCAGGAATAGACTCATTCATGTAAAGGAACGGGAGACCACCCAGGCCAGTCACAGCAGACACATATGTTTTCCTGCTCTATCTAGTTCCGAACATTAGCTTACGTGAGTGCTGGGTGACGTGTCTGAAACCTTTTACGTCTGTCATACACACACACCTCCTCTCTAAGCCCTGTGGTCTTGGCTGCACACACAGCACCTGTGGAGCAAATACACCGAATGATCGGACCTTCTAGGCTCAGAGAGTAGAACGTGGGTGTGTTTTGCGTGAATCATATCAATAGAGTTGGGACTCTGAGAACTGTGACAGTCCATGACACAGATGGTGGCCTGGCTAGGGATAAAGTCACCCCTAGGATCAGAGCCCAACTGACATGGGAGCATGGATTCATGAAAATCCCATGAAGAGCCCCAACGCCCACCTAGAGGGCAGCCTGGGAAGTCCAGGGGGGCTGCCCTGTCTCACAGCCTGAACCAATTCCCACTGCTCCCTCTGAGCCCGCCTCCCCTCCAGGCTTCCTCCTTACCTGTCTAGCCCAGAAGCCCATTGTTTAATCCCTTATCCCAGCAGCAGGCAGCAAAAGTAACAATAATTACTCAAACCCAAACACAATCCAACCTTGTCGGTTTCCATGCTGGTTTGAATAGGGAGTGCTCAGAGATGCAGGGGGGTAGGGGATGAGAGCAGCTTTCTGGGGGGATCAGTCTTGCAGCCACACTCACTCACCCAGGACCATGCATTTGCAGCAGCCCAGCTTGCTCCAATTCACCTGCTGAGAGATGGGCTTCTAGGCTGGCTCTGTACCTTTCAGTCCCAGTAGGTGAGAGCCAGCTCTGCCCAGGAAGATGTATCTGCCTGGCCATCTGCTCTGTCCTCATGCTGCAGTCTGCTCAGGGATAATGAGATTTTTGTTCTTGGAGACTGAAGCATGCAGTATCCCAAGTGTGATGACTTCTGTGGACACCTGCCCTTGAAGTAACATTAGTGCAGCAGGGCTTCTCCTGCTTACAGCCCCCTGCTTGCCCCATAGTGCCCGTCTTCCTGGAACTGAATCCTGGATTCAACCTCAGCTAACTCATCCAGGTGCCGCTAAATGCTGGGCATGGTAATAGGCCTTTTCATGTTAGAACTCATAACAGCCCTGCCAGAGGCACATTTTCCTTCTATAAATCAGAAACTATAAATCTCAGAACTAAGTGGTCTTCTGATTCCTAATTCAGTGTCTTGCCCCTACACAAAAACTGCTGCCTTTGCTTTCTTCATTTGTTTTGTTTTTAATATCAAATGTTTGTATTTTTGGATAGTTTAAAGGGATATAGAATTGTGGTTTGATATTTTCTCTCAGCGCTTAGAAAATATTTCCTTATTTTCTAGAGTCTCGTATTGCTGAGAAATCTGTCTGAAAGTCCAATTATCTTTCCTTTGTAGGTAATCTTTCCTTTCTCTCTGGTTGATTTCAATTTTTTCTCTATATTTGCTGTTCATCAGCTTCCCAAACATAATGCCTATGTATAGATTTTTGAAGATTTGTCTGATTTGGGAGTTAGTGTGATTCTTTGATCTAAGGATTGATTTCTTTCATTAAGCCTGAAAAATTCTGTCTCTCCAATGTTGCCTCTCCTGTTTTCTCAGCCTGCTTCTTCTTGAACTTACTGGATCTCATTTTTTTCTTCCGTCTTAACTTTATGTTTGGTTTGAACCTGGAATGGTGCCACTTATCCTCTCCCTTCAGCATGGAGACAAGGCAGGAAGAGAGGGAACAAGGTATAAGCCGCGCTTTGGCGTGGACCCTTTCCTCCACCTGCCCTCGTCCTCCATGGACAGGGACCAGCAGTGTTCCCAGGAGGCCTGACATGTTGGTCAAGAACACAGACTCATGAGCTGAACTGCCTGTGTTCAAATCCCATGCGTGGCCACAACTACCCATGTGACGTCAGACCAGATGTGCCTCATCTCTAGACCTCGGATCCCTCATCTGCAAAACCAGGCTCTAGTAGCGCTGCCTCCTAGCGTTTGTTTTGGGGTGAACTGAGTTACTTTGTGTAAAATGCTTAGAATAGTGGTTAATAGTAAATGTTCCCTAAGTGTCTATTACTGTTGTTCATAGCGGTGATTTTCAATACTTCATATTTCTTCCAAATGGGGCAAATCAGTTGCCTTATTCCCATTTCACATAGAAAACAAAGCACAAACAATCGAGCTTAACAGTCAAGAGGTTCTGTGAACTTGGGGTCTCAGTGGCACCTCTGGCTGAGTTGGGTGCTCTGAAGCTCCCCCCAGGGGGCCTCCTTTTGCCCAGGAGGGACCAGGGCGCCTGCACCAGGCCTTCTTGGGAACTCGTTTCTCTGCCTAAGGAGTCCAGCCTGGTTGTGTGTTCTCCCTAAGGCCTGCCCCATGCTCACCCACCCATCTGTGCTGGGGACACTTGGCTGTCCCTGCAGCGTGAAGGCTCCATGAAGAACACATCAAGCCCCTTGGGGGCCACAGCTGCCACACACGGAGGGTGGACAAGAGTCTGCTTGTTGACCTTGGCTTGGCTCTCAGGGCTGAGGGTGAATATTCTTACATGGCCTGAAGCTTATTCCAGGCTTCCTGACGGGAAGAACCAAATGCTGCCTTCTCCCTGAACCCTCAAAGACTTCTTATGTGCCTGTCTTTCTTAATAGGATCCAGGTGGCCCCTTACCCAAACCAACTGTTTAGAGAGCTACCTCCAGAGTTTTCTCCCAGATGGTGGAAAACACAATGAGGAAAAAACAGAAGAAGTCCTTGTGGCACGGACTTCACGGCGATGGAGAAGAGGAGCTTGTGCAGTGGCAGCAAGGGGATCGTGGGGGAGAATGCACCCATTTCCCTGTGAAGCTTGTGATGCCTGAGGAGGGAAACCCACGCTACAGGCTCAGTGCACTTTTCCAGCTTGTATAGAGAGAAGACCTCAAAGGCTCAAGGAGAAACACAGATACGGTTTTAGTTAAGATGATTCCAGCTGTTGTACTATACTAATACAAATCCTCAAATCTCAGTGGTTTAACACGATTAGTTTGTATTCTCACAAAATCTGATGGGGAAAGAGATTCCTCAGTACCCTGGCCGGCAGAGGCACTGCGCGTTTAACACGTGGCTTCTGAAGTCAGCTAGACTGGAGACATCCAGCTCCAGGTGGGGAAGAAGGCCGTGAAGAGCCAGGGCGGAGCCTTTCTGGGTCAGCCCTGCCAGTGGTGTTGATCATGTCTGCCTTCCTGCCACTGGCCGGAGCTCAGGAACTGGGTCCCCTGTCTGAAGTGGGGCTGGGAAAGGTAGCCCTGGCTGGAGAGGCCCTCCCAGCACCAACTCCACACTGTGGATAGAGAACACGACTCCAGCGGAATCAGGACGGGAGTTCTGCCATGAGGTTCTACCGATGAGATCTCAATTACTCCTGAAATGAAAGGAGAGCAGAGGGGGCTCTAAAAGGATCATCTTAATAAACATGGGCCAGGAAATAGGCAGACGCGGCTACCCAGGAAATGCCCAGATGAGTCTAGTCTTAAAAAAGAACATGAATAAAAGGTGGTAGGGTGGCTGTTGACCAAAAACAACATTAAGTATAAAAGACTGGTATGGAGCTGTGAGAGTCATGCCGGGAATGTGGGCTATCTGAAAAATGTTAGCAAAGCTTTTTAAGGCATTGTTTGAGCAGACAAACACAGGAGACTTAGGTCTCTCCCTAGGGGACAGTGATGGGGTGTTACTGAATGACAGAAAAACACTCCTACCCATCTATTGTGCTTCCAACTTCTTTGTCAGAGTGAATGATTTCAAGATCAAAAAGAGCAGAAGACACTGGCATCCTCAAACAATGAAGCGTGTGCATCCTCAAGTTAACTGACATAACCTGGCCTGAGCCAGTTACATCCCCAAATAATGAGAATATTTCAAGGGATTACTGTAGCTCCAGAAGAATAATGAAGAGCACAGACCTTGGAGCTAGACTGCCTGGGTTTGAATCTTGGCTCTGTCGCTGGCTAGCTGTATGACCCTGGAGAAATTACCTAATCAATCTCTGTCTTAGTTTTTCCACTTTTACATGGGGTGAACCAATAATACCTGCTTCACAGTACTGCTGAAGGATTAAAGGATAAGATTCTGTTTATTCTCAGCACTCAGCCTGGCACCCATCCAGTGCTCAAAAACTTAGCTGCTGTTGCTGCTGCTCTATAGCTGATCTTCTGTGAAACATCTGCTAGGAAACAACCCACGGCAATCAGAGAAAAGTCTAGAAGACAGAGATGAGCAGATACGTTCCAGTTTTGAAAATGAAAGAAGTGAATTTTCTCAGTGCTGTCAGCGCCAGGCAAAATTTCTGGCCATATAGTTATTCAACAAATATTACATTCCTACTATGTGTTTTTGGGCCTTGGGATTATAGCAGTGAACAAAACAAACAGAAATCCATGCCTTCTTTGGTGCGGTAAATCTAGCAGGAGAGACTTACAGTTTTTAAAAATAAGTAAATAGGGCCTGCACCGATCGGCCAGTGGGTAAGACTCCACGCTCCCAATGCAGGGGGCCTGGGTTCAATCCCTGGTCAGGGGACTAAGATCCCACATACTGCAGCTGAAGATCTCACATGTCACAATTTAGATCCAAATAAATAGTAAAAAATAACAAGAGGGCTTCCCTGGTAGCTCAGCTGGTAAAGAATCTGCCTGCAATGCAGGAGATCCCATTTCAATTCCTGAGTCAGGAAGATCCACTGGAGAAGGGATAGGCTACCCAGTCCAATACTCTGGCCTGGAGAATTCCATGGACTGTATACTCCATGGTGTTGGCAAAGAGTCAGACAAGACTGAGTATCTTTCACTTCACTTTCAAAAAATAATAATAAGTAAATATATAACATATTGGTTGCTGACAGGTGGTGTGGAAAGAAAGTAGTGCAAGAAGATACAGATTGTTAGAGGGAGAAGGTTTCAATATTAAAGAGGAGAGTCAGGCAAGATCTTGGACACAGGAAGAACTTTTAGTAAAACCCAGAGGCATGTACCTCTCTAGAAATGGAACAGCAAGTGCAAAAAGCCTAGTAGGGCATCCAGTGTGGCTGCAGTGAAGGGACTTTGGGGGAGAATGATAGATGGTGCGACCAGAGAAACAGCAGGAGGCTGGGTGGGGCAGGATTTTGCAGACCCTTGTAAGGACCAGGGATGGTAATTACACAGCCACTGACCTAGAGAGTGACATGCTCTGATTTGCAAAGCTCCCTTTATGGAGTCATGGAACTGAAGGGAGCTTCATTGGAAACAAGGAGACAAGTTACCAGGTTCTTGTAATAAACTGTGTGGTCATAATGGCTGAATCAGGCTGGCAGCTAAAGGAGGTGCTGAGATGTGGTCTAAGAGGTAGTCAAATTCTATACAGAAACAATTGGATTTTGTTAATACATTGAATGAGGATGAGAGGGAAAAAAGAAATCAATGTCAAGGCTTTGGGCCCAGTTAGCCCAAAAGATGCTGTAAAGCTAGGCAAGATAAGAATATATTGATAGAACACATAGGATCCCAAATAAGTCTGTTGGGCTAGATGAATGGACAGAGTTTACAAAATAACAGCTAACTAAGATGAGTGGGAATTCCTGCTATCATTTTGGTAGCAGGAGCTGAATATCTCAGTATCAAATGAGGAACCAGTGTTGGGTCATAGTAAATAAAGTGATCCAAAATTTAATGTTGGTAATAAGCTCCACATGCAAATTGCCAACATCCACTGGATCATGGAAAAAGCAAGAGAGTTCCAGAAAAACATCTCTTTCTGCTTTATTGACTATGCCAAAGACTTTGGCTATATGGATCACAATAAACTGTGGAAAATTTTGAAAGAGATGGAAATACCAGATCACCTGACCTGCCTCTTGAGAAACCTGTATACAGGTCAGGAAGCAACAGTTAGAACTGGGCATGGAACAACAGACTGGTTCCAAATAGGAAAACGAGTACGTCAAGGCTCTATATTGTCACCCTGTTTATTTAACTTATACGCAGAGTACATCATGAGAAACGCTGGGCTGGAAGAAGCAGAAGCTGGAATCAAGATTGCTGGGAGAAATATCAATAACCTCCCTTATGGCAGAAAGTGAAGAAGAACTGAAGAACCTCTTGATGAAAGTGAAAGAAGAGAGTGAAAAAGTTGGCTTAAAGCTCAACATTCAGAAAACTAAGATCATGGCATCCGGTCCCATCACTTCATGGCAAATAGATGGGGAAACAGTGGAAACAGTGGCTGACTTTATTTTTCTGGGCTCCAAAATCACTGCAGATGGTGATTGCAGCCATGAAATTAAAAGATGCTTGCTCCTTGGAAGAAAAGCTATGACCAACCTAGATAGCATATTCAAAAGCAGACTTTGTCAACAAAGGTCCATCTAGTCAAGGCTATGGTTTTTCCAGTGGTCATGTATGGATGTGAGAGTTGGACTGTGAAGAAGGCTGAGCACCAAAGAATTGATGCTTTTGAACTGTGTTGTTGGAGAAGACTCTTGAGAGTCCCTTGGACTGCAAGAAGATCCAACCAGTCCATCCCAAAGGAGACCAGTCCTGGGTGTTCATTAGAAGGACTGATGTTGAAGCTGAAACTCCAATACTCTGGCCACCTGATGTGAAGAGCTGATTCATTTGAAAAGACCCTGATGCTGGGAAAGATTGGGGGCAGGAGGAGAAGGGGATGACAGAGGATGAGATGGTTGGATGGCATCACCGACACAATGGACATGGGTTTGGGTGGACTCCGGGAGTTGGTGATAGACAGGGAGGCCTGGTGTGCTGCAGTTCATGGGGTCGCAGAGAGTCAGACATGACTGAGCAACTGAACTAAAGTGAAGCAGCAGAGCAATGTTACCAAAACTTATTGTCATCCTAGGCAGCAGTTACAGAAGGGTAGTATTTACAATAATTACTTATCTCACGATGTCTCTGCTGGTCAGTCACCTACAAACACCTACAGTATTTTGTTCCATTCTGGCATCACACTTCGAGAGGGAAATTGACACAGTAGGCTGCATAGAGAGGAGAAAAGCAGGACCCACAGAAACCCCTGCGCCTTCCCTGCTGGCTCTCCACACCTCTCCCAGAGTGGTTTCCCTTGAACGTACATAGGATCACATCACTCACTTGTTTAACATCCTCAGAGCTCTTTGTCCCATCACCTACGGAACTAAACCTAGGACCTTCCGCATTCTCACCCTGTCTCCGCAGCTACATATCCCTCTATTATTTCAGTGGGCTTGCCGCTCTGGCCACCTGTTCCCTGAGCTTACCAAGCTGGTTCTCGCTTCCTGCTTTCTCTCATTTCATGCCCTCCTATGGCCTCTCAAATCACCTATTTTCCCCCTGTGTTCTTGCCGTAACTCACTATGTCATCATTGTCTTTTTTCTTACCTGTATAAACTAGGCTGTAAGCTACCTGAGGGCAATGTTTCTTTTATCACTCATCTTACTTAGAACTTACTTGCCACCCAGCAGGTACTCAGTAGATATGAGTTGAATGAATGAAAGCGGAAATAAATGAGTCAGTGCTGGTTTTTCTGCCTCAAATGCCCCCTCCCTTCCTATTTGTCCCTCTGGTAAATCCCATTCATTCTCTGCAGCCGCCGGCTCAGGCGTCAGGCATCTCAAGAACCCTTCCTGCAGCACTTGGCATGTGGCCTCACAGAGCACTCAGGACCTTGTACTTCTGTTACTCTTTTGTTTTCCTTTTTTAATGGGTGGAAAATTGCTTTACAATGTTGTGTTGGTTTCTGCCGCATAACAACGTGAATCAGCCGTAAGTATACATATCTCCCCTTCCTCTTGAGCCTCCCTCCCCCCATCCTCTCCCTCTAGGTCATCACAAAGCACCAGGCTGGGCTCCCTGTTCTGTACAGCTACTCTTTCTTAATCACCTTTGTATGCCCAGGACAGTGGTGGATCACATACCAGTATCTGATACCGTATCTTATGAGGACTGACTGTAGCAACTGAGATCATACAGCACTAAGAAGGGAGAAATAGGATTTTTTTAAATTGGGAGATTAAAAAAAACAATAGGTGGCTCTTGGGTCTTGGTGTTGCAGTGGTGACTCACGCCTATGAGGGGTGAGCTCTCCAATCTCTTCCAACTCTGGGGCTTTGTGACTGAGCTCTGGCTCAGAGCTGTTGTATCAACAGAGCTGCCGTGTCACTGAAGGGACATTCTTGCATCTGGCTAAGTGGCCCCAGGAAAGCGCTTGGAAGAAGTGTGGCTGCCGTTGTAGCAGGTAGATTGTGGATGAGAATAAGTGAGACGGTCACCCTCTGGGGCTACAGAGAGGTCGAGGGAGAAATTTCTAATCTACCCCCTGGCCTTATGGGGAGAAAGGGGGAGTAGCTCCCTACAGCCCAGCCCCGCAGGCTCTCTCCAAAGCCAGTCTGGTCCAGGGAGCCCTGACCGCCGCAAGGCAGAGCTCTGTCTCCCTGCATATGGGGTGGAGAGAATCCACCGTGTGCCAATGCCACGATCCATGCAGGCTTGGGGCAGGTCTGAATTCTCGCGGGGTCTAGCAGGAGGTCATCAGTGTGGAGGAGAGAAGGGTCACAGCAAAGACCGGACGTCCCCGTGACTCTGAGCTGCAGGACCACTTTGCTCCTGGGACCTGGGTGGAGTGGAAGTTGCAATAGGTCCACAGACCCTCTCTGCCGGCCTTGTTCAGTCAGGAGATGAGGTTTCCAGGAAGTCTGTGGGTGAGCATAGTAAGAGCTTGGGGTAGCCTCAGCTTTCAGGACATTGATAAAGGTTCAGAGGACACAGTCCCTTGTCCCTGAAGGCCTGCCTTTTTCTCTCTGTATTGAGCCTGCTTGGTTCTGCCAGGTGTCTGCAGGTCTGGGTTCTGAGTGTGGGCAAAGCACCAGGCTGGCCAACAGGAACATTTCTAGGTTTGTTTCCTGAGAAGACATGATAAGATAACAGTGCTCAGGTTTTCTGTTCCATTCATCTTATCAAAGGGGAAAAGCTTGTAAGTGCCGCTGTCCCCACTCCAGTGTTCTTGCCTGGAGAATCCCAGGGTCAGGGGAGCCTGGTGGGCTGCCGTCTATGGGGTCGCACAGAGTCGGACACGACTGAAGTGACTTAGCAGCAGCAAGATGACATTTGCCAATTCCAGTGTCACTCTGAAATGCTCCCCAACTGCTTGACTCTCTCTGCCCGCTTTCCTGACACCCTGTCCCTCCCACCACACCACTGCCCTCCCCAATCCCATTCCAAGGATCTGAGAAAACAATTCAACTCACAATAAACTAGCAAAACTCAGGCTGAGAACCCTTCCTCATCTTTGGAGTGAATTTGGGAGCCTTAGCGACTGCTAAAACTTGCATCAGCGACTTGCTTCTGGCCTGTCACTCAGTGGAGGTCTCGGCTCACTTGGATAAGGACTGGCCCCAACCCACTGTGGACCCTGGGGAACTGGCCCTCTCAAAACTGGGAGGCTGCTACTCTAGGGAGAAATGCAAATCTGATGGGTTATTTTTTAAAGCAGTTGAAAACAATCTTGTAACTGTAAACACCTTCCCAGAGAGTGGCTTGGTCCTTGACAAAAACAACATCTCTTTGTTGTAGCTCAGGGCCCGTTATTGGATCCATTCAATAAACTTTTAGTAGATGTCTGCTGAATTTGTTTTATCAACAAGAATTAACACCGAGCATTAGTTCTGGATACTAAGGGAGAAAGAAAAGTGATGAGTCCCAGTCCTCCACGGTCCTACAAATATGGAGGAAAGACTTCCACATTTGAAGAGTAAAATCTTACCACATGACTTACCTATGACTAGGGCACATCTGTGGATTACGGTCCTGCCGGCTCTGAAGGCTGAGGGATGCTCTGCTTTGCTCAGCTCTCCAAGTTGGTGGGGTCCATGGTGTCCCAAGGCCAACTCCAGTAACTACGCAGGGGCCATGACTTCATCCTGTAGAAGGATATGGCTACATCCCCCTCTCTCTGAATGTTAAGGTCCAATCCTCCCTGCTCTAATTTGGCTGGAAACACTTTGTAAACATCAGAGATGGTGTCATAGGGAAGGATTACAGAGGATATGTTGGTATTACATTACTTAATTTTGGCAGTGAGCATGATGAAGGTAATGGATTGGAATTGCTGTAATGAGTGTTTTTGATGCTTTGCAAACAAGGAAATTGTTAAGGAAGGAAGCTTGCCAAGGGTCATGCAGAGGAATCCAGAGCAAAATTAAGACTAGAAAATTCTCCAAAAAAGAGGTTATATATGTATACATGGGCTTTCCAGGTGGCTCAGTGGGTAAAGGATCCACCTGCCAATGCAGGAGACTCAAGACTGACTCGAGTGTGATCCCTGGGTCAGGACGATTTCGTGAAGAAGGAAATGGCAACCGACTCCAATATTCTTGCCTGGAGTATTCCATGGACAGAGGAGCCTGGTGGGCTACAGTCCATAGGGTCGCAAAGAGTCAGATAAGACTGAAGCAACTGAGTATGCACGCATGCATATGTATACATATCGCTGATTCACTTTGCTGAACGGTAGAAACTAACACAATATTGGAAAGCAACTATACTCCAATAAAAATTAATTAAAAAAAAGACTAGAAAGTTCTCCCCTGTCAGATCTTTCTGCTGCCTCCATACCAGTTCATTCTGGAAATCAGAGCACCACCAAACCATCTCTGGGTGAATCTCATACTTTCCCCAGAAAGATGGGACATCGTACCTCCAGCTTCCCACCCATGAGCAGACTGGCAGTGTGTGTCCTTCTTAGCTGACCTCTGGGTAGTCAGTCTACCAGCTGTCAATCCCGTTTTCTCCTCCCTCTAGTTCTGGGCTCCCTGGAAGATTCTCAGAGAAGTATCGGTGGTGTTCCTCTGACAGTTTTTGCTGTTTTGCAAGACAGCACTCTTCTGGCCTCCAGTTAATTTCTCTGGTTCTTGACACTATTTATGCAGATGATCAATCTCTCCAACTACATCCCCGAGTTCCCCTGCCCCAGGCCCGTCTTGACCATCTGTTTTCAGGTGGGGTCTTTGTGTTTGCAAGTCATCTATGACAGCCTCCTATGCCACCCTCTTCCTCACACCTTGCCCTCCTGCCAGACTTGTGCAGATGTGGAATGAAGCAGTTGGTGGTTATTCTGGCCTGAAAATTCTCCAGCTGTTTTTCCTTTCTTTTTTAAGGCTGGTCACCCTGCAAGGCCCATGTGTTATAGGTGTCTAACCGACTTGGAACCTGTTTTTTGGAACCACGTTGCCCTTGCCTCCTTATACTCCATGGGGGGAGGGGGGACACAGTCTCTCTGGTTGGCCAGAGTGACTCCTGCGCCCAGCACAGCACAAGGATACTCTAGGTCCTCAATAAATATTTGCTGAGTTAATTACTTACTAATCTAGTCTTCAGCGGTGCTCACTTCTGCCAGAAGAATGCCTCTTGCCGAATTCCGCAGAAATGAAGTCCAAATGTCCTCTCCTGACCCCTTTCCCCTGACCCCCACCACCTCCCTGGTCCGCAAAGAATTCCAATCTGATCCTCCTTGCAGAACAAATCTCTGCTAAAGGCAGAATTTTCTTTGAGGTCACTAGAAAGAATTTCAACATCAGCTAAAAATAAGCCTCCCTTTGTGATTTCAGTGTTTGGCCCTTTGAACTTGTTGCTCACCTCCAGGCCTGGAAATCTCTCTCTTTTTTTAAATCTCTTCCTAAGACTGGTACTTTTCAAGTGAATTGGTTGGGGGTAGGGGTTTGGGTATGGGGGTGGGGGTAGTGGGATGAGGCTTGAAGGAAGGTAAGGTGTCATCTATAAGTGGTCCATGGCACCTCTTTGATTTTCAGATATCTGATTTTTCATCTGATAGAGTTTCATTGTTGTTCCCAAGTTCCATTAGCCTTTTCTTGTGTCGTAAACATGTCAAATGGCTGTTTCTAACAAGCTGAGGCATGAAAGCGGGTGGATGCAAGCACCCAGTCCAGCGGGTGCAGGCTGAGACAGGCCGGCCGAGTGGGAGCAGGTGAATAGACAAGCAGCTAGCTGTTCTCTGCAGCCCACGGCCAGCTGCGCCCGCCCCCCAACCCCAGCCTCCCCAGGCATTGCTGTCTCCCTGCAGAAATGCCTCCGCTACAGGCCTCTTGCTTCTCCGGCACACAAAGAATGTCTGGCTTGATAGCTATTCATTCAGTGATTATAGGATTAACTGCAACCTGCAGCAAAGGTAAGCCTTTAAACAAAGGTTTTGCTTTGGTGTTTTGGAAGGGAAAAGAAAATATAGAACAAACGACCATATTATCCGTTAATGGGCACTTTCAGCTTAGGACTCCTGCAATTTAGTCATTAGCGAGGATGTCCTCTCATCCAAGGAGGTAATCAAGTTCAGGCTGCTGTGCCCACATCCCTCCTTTTCTTCACAGGCCCAACCTCTGATTGCAGTTGCCATGGGGATGAAGTTGTTGTAAGAGAATGAAAGAGAATGAGGGTGCCTGTACTTGGGAAGTGAGATGTTTGGGAACATTCACATTTTCCTCTTTTCTCTGCTAGAAAGAAAAAAAGGAATGGGGGACAGGAAGCAATCTCATTTCTCTAGTATGTGCCCGGCATGAGGCTAGGTGCTTAGCATATATATTGTGTGAAATAAGTAGGAATGTGTATAAAGCCCTTTTACTGTGAACTACAAATCACTACCAAAGAGTATACAAAACCAAGATGTTCAGCTAATTGTGTGTACAAAACTATTAGTAGACCTTTGCTCTTTCTTGAAAGAGGATTTACATTTGCTTCTGCCAGGCAACTGGGATAATTCTAATGTGAAGCACCTGGTGGGGCTTGTCTATGAATTCTTCCTTCCTTCTTCAGGATCTCAACTGATAGTAACAAGATTTGCCATGGAGACTTTTCACCCATGGACAGCAATCTGTTCTGTTAATTCAGCCACTTAGCTTCTCTCCAACCCCTCAGGAGCTACCAAATGCTCTTAAGCTAAAGCAGACCCGGGCCTACTCTGGGCCTCCAAACTGGCCCAGTAATTCTTCACTGTCTTGTCAGCTCTCCATTTTTTTTTTAGGCTTTTCTGGTTATCCTCAATAGGAAAATTGGTCCGAAATATCTAGTTTGCCATTTTCAGATTTGGATAGGCTAACATATTCACCAATTACATTAAACTATCCTTTACCCTAACTGAAAAAGAAAAAGGAAAACACCAGAGCATTTCAAATTGAACCAGAGTTTTACACTGTCAGCTACAGAAGTCATAATAATTTCTGAACACTTAATTGTGAGTCTCATAAGTATGGTCTCTAAATTTTGTTCATCCTTGTAGTCTCAGCCCCTAGCAGAGTAAGTATCGGACAATGTTCATTGAGTAAAAGAAGGAATGGAGTAACTTCCCTGGTGGTCCAGTGGTTAAGACTTCTCCTTTCAATGTGGAGTGTGTGGGTTCAATCCCTGGTCAGGGAACCAAGATCCCACATGCCCTGTGGCCAAAACACCAAAATATAGAACAGAAGCAATATTGTAACAAATTCAGTAAAGACTTTTAAAATGGCCCACATTAAAAAAAAAACAACATAAAGAAGGAATAGGTAATGTGGTGAAATATCCAATTGCTAATGAAGGTACTCTCTATATGGACCACTAGACTCCTCAGTTTACAGAACTCCCATCCAGTATATTACATACAGATCATCTTCTCTGTCCAAGTTTCCTTTTCAAGGTAAAGTTTTTAAATGGTTTGAGGAGAAAAGGCCTATAAATTCAGAATCTCCAATCTCAGCTCCTTAACATCTCATGAGGAATCTTCAAGCTCAAGACTGGTCTAGCTGCTTTCCAGGAGGCTCTAGGGCTGTAAAGGGCTATCAGAAGGTGGGCTACCAGAAGGTGGGCTGCCAGATGGATCCACCAACTGTCAATCCAGCTTCTTGGTGCCCTAAAGAAAATTCAGCATCTCTTCTCCCCTTTTTAATTGCTTCTCCTTCATTTTGTTTACTGCCCTAATTGGTGCCACTGCTTCTTCCAAGTTGCCTGTACTAGTATCCTAGTGGCATTCCTTATTTCATCTGACCCCAAATTACCAACCTTAATGAGTTTATAACTTAAATATTCCTCATATTTGTCCTTCTCCTGGACATCTCCACTCTGATTGCTTTAACATGGGCTCTCTTTGCTGCCCACCTGGACCTTCTTCCACAGAGTGATCAAACTCTGTGCTGCATTCTTTTTTTAACTGTTAAACTGGAAATGTATTTATTTTAAAACATTAAAATCCATTGTTCGTAAGACTGGTTGTGACTAAACATGTGCCATAGAATACTGATGTTCATAAATAATTTGGTAATACAAATCAAGCACCGTAACATATCCACACTCCTATGCATAAGATAGATCATCAACAAAGACCCACTGTATGGCACAAGGAACTGTACTCAACATTATGTAGCGCCTCTAAGGGAAAAGAATTTTTCAGATTGAAAAGGCATTACATTTATCACTTTCACTAATCTATAACAAACTAGAAGGGGTTCCAGCTCAGTAGTAGCACTTAATAAGCCATTAATAACCTCCAAGAAATTAAAAGACGCTTACTCCTTGGAAGGAAAGTTATGGCCAACCTAGACCGCATATTAAAAGGCAGAGACATTACTTTGTCAACAAAGGTCCATCTAGTCAAGGCTATGGTTTTTCCAGTGGTCATGTATGGATGTGAGAGTTGGACTGTAAAGAAAGCTGAGCATTGAAGGATTGATGCTTTTGAACTGTGGTGTTAGAGAAGCCTCTTGAGAGTCCCTTGAACTATCAAGGAGATCCAACCAATCTATCCTATAGGAGACCAGTCCTGGGTGTTCATTGGAAGGACTGATGTTGAAGCTGAAACTCCAATACTTTGGCCACATGATGTGAAGAGCTGACTTATTGGAAAAGACCCTGATCCTGGGAAAGATTGAGGGCAGGGGGAGAAGGGGACAACAGAGAATGAGATGGTTGGATGGCATCACTGACACAATAGACATGGGTTTGGGTGGACTCCGGGAGTTGGTGACGGACAGGGAGGCCTGGCGTGCTGCGGTTCATGGGGTCGCAAAGAGTCGGACATGACTGAGCTACTGAACTGAACTGAACCTCCAAGTCCTCATTCTCCAGTTTGAAGAATTTAATGGAAAAACAATCTTTAAGGTGAATTGAAATTAGAAGGCGTATTGTCCAAGTATCTTGGTCATTTCAAGAGGTGATTTGTTGTTTTTGTTTCATTTTTTTCTCTTAGTTTGTATTACTACTAATAAACATTAATATTATATTTGGTCTTCCCAGGTAGATAAGCTGGTAAAGAATCCACTTGCAATGCAGGAGTTCACAGTTTGATTCCTGGGTCAGGAAGCTCACCTGGAGAAGGGACAGGCTACCCACTCCAGTATTCTTGGGCTTCCCTGGTGGCTCAGATGGTAAAGAATCTGCTGGCAATGTGGGAGACCTGGGTTTGATCCCTGGGTTGGAAGGATCCCCTGGAGAAGGAAATGGCTACTCACTCCAGTGTTCTTGCCTGGAGAATTTCATCAACAGAGGAGCCTGGTGGTCTACAGTCTATGGGGTCACAAAGAGTCAGACATGACTGAGCAACTAAGCATAGCACACAGCACAATATTATATTTAAAGGAGCCCCTTCTGGTTTATTATAGATTAGTGAAAGTGATAACTGTAATGCCTTTTTAATCTGAAGAATTCTTTTCCCTTATAGGTGCTACATAATATTGAGTATAGTTCCTTGTGCCATACACTGGGTCTTTGTTAACTATCTACCTTATTAATCTTTATTTTATTATCTGAAAAGCTGGTTTTATTTTTACATAGCTGGATGGGCATACTGAGAGAGATCTCATTTTCTCTTTTCAGAGCTC
Organism: Cephalophus harveyi; assembly: GCA_006410635.1. Taxonomy (NCBI): domain Eukaryota; kingdom Metazoa; phylum Chordata; class Mammalia; order Artiodactyla; family Bovidae; genus Cephalophus; species Cephalophus harveyi. The sequence continues at coordinate 120,990 of SJYT01036379.1, read as the reverse complement.
TCACATTTTTTTGGATTTTTTTTTCATCCTTCTTTTTCATGAAAAGAGACTCATTTTTTAAAAAATTTTTATTGGAGTATAGTTGATTTACAATGTTGTGTTAGTTTCAGAGACTCTCTCTTTTTTTTTTTTTAACTCCACAGCATGGAGCTCTGTATCATAATGCTGCTGGGCTGCTGCTGTGCAGTCACTTAGTCGTGTCTGACTCTTTGTGACCCCATGGACTGTAGCCTGCCAGGCTCCTCTGTCCATGGGATTTCCCAGGCAAGATACTGGAGTGGTTGCCATTTGCTTCTCCGGGGGATCTTCCCAACCCAAGGATCGAACTGGAGTCTTTGGCTTGGCTGGTAGATTCTTTATACCACTGTGCCACCTAAGAAGCCCCTTATATCTTAATACATTACCTTTACTAATTTATTACCTTACTTCTAGTAGGATTGGGACCTACTTTGTTTTATGTCTTCATTCATTCCACGTGCTAACCAATTCCTTATATTTATGTCCTGGAAACCCCTGATTCCTCAGAGTAAAACGTCCTTCAGCAAAAATGAGGAACTCCTGTTTGGTTATTCTAGTTACAAGAACAGTATTTAATTTCATTCTCCTCATCCTGCCATCAAGCCTGGGCTCACTCTCAACCTTCTTGCCTGTGATGTAAAAGATCCTAGCTTTCTTTGCTTTTCCGCCTGACAGTAATGGTGGTGCCGGCTTCAATACTATCACCAGTGGTTTGAAGAGGTAAAAAGGACATGAAGGGAATGGATGCTTTCTACCACAGACTTGGCCTGTATGGCGCTTTATTGCTTTATTCTCTTACAGCTTCTTTGAAAGGCAGTAGAAAAATATATTGTCACAGTGTTTGACAGTTCAGAAACTAGTAGCCTTTCAGACCAGTGTTCCCTTCACTGACTTACTCCGTGTGGTGGGTTAATCTTTCCAAAAATGGCTGCAGCTGTATTTCTCAACTTACATGCTATTCCAGGACCTTGTCATTCCGCTCCCCCACCCCCCATCAGAAGGCTTATCTCCTCCCCTCCAAACCTGGATGGGTCCTGTGACACCTTCGATAAGTATAATGTAACAGAAGTGACAATGAGTAAATTCTGAGATTAAGCTATAGAAGGCAGTCTACACTTTGGGAACATTGATTCAACCTGTGAATCCACTCACCCTGAAACTGCATTCTGGAAAGGCCATGTGGAGCTATCCCACAGAGACAGAAAGAGATGCCCAAGGAATCCAAGCTCTTTCAGCCTCTAGTTTTGCAACTTCTCACCCAAGTAACAGAGATGTGAGTAAGAGAGAGGGTGGGGGGGGGGGAGGGTGAGGGGACCAGAAGTTACCTTCATGTCTTTCCCAAATTGCAGATTTATGAGCAAAATAAATGTTGTTGTTCTTAGTCACTAGGTTTTAGAGTGGTTTGCCATGCAGAAATATAAGGGTGGAACACGCTTCACCACCAGAGTTCAGAGACTCTGATTTGATGCCCTTTCTGTAAAGGTGGAAATTTGAGATTCTAGACGTGCCCTTAGATGGCAGAGTGGAATGATAAGTTAGAGGGTTTTAAAGTTTTTGTGTTGAGACTTCTTTGTGAAAAGAACACTGGAGATACTTTTTCAGGGCCCTTTGGAGGCTGGGAGAAAGACAGAGGAATTAAAGTGGAACAGAAGGAGGAGAAACAGGTGATAGGCTATTCCTGGTACCTCCAATCAGGGGCTGTGAGACCACCATTTCTTTCTCCGTGTCATGTGTTACAATCCCAGTTCCCCAATAGTGTTCACTGCCCTAGAGAAAAACACAGAGCCTTATTTTCCTAGTGCATGATTCTTCCTACAGAGAGAGCAGACCTGTCTCTTTCTTCTTAATTGCCACTTACATTTTTAGGGCATCTGACCTCGGGAATCAGGAGAAAGGTGGGGGACTGTCCATGGTGCTGGCAGAGGATGCCCATGCCTTTTGAATGCCTCCTGTTCCTGACATGTTTTGTTTCTTCACAGGACCTTGACTTACAGTGACAAAGGCATTCTAGATCCCAAGATGATCAAGGATTTGTCACTAGGTTTCAGATATTTAGCTTTAGGATGTGGTATAAAGACCAGCCTAAAAAGGAAGACCACCATTTGTTCATTTCTTTACTTTAGCACCATGAAGATGCCTCTGTGTGTTGGGCTGGAGGGAGTGGGGGTGTAGTATACATACTCAACAAAGCAAGGACTAAACAAGCTCTCTTAAAAGATATGAAGCATTTTATTCATTGACAATGTAATAACATTACTCATACTGGAATCTCAAGTAGGTTAATCAGAATTTTCTTTTGCGTGTTTTACTGAACATCTTTATTTGCTGTTACTGGACGTGGACATAGGCATTCCATGGACCACTGCCCTGGAAAGGGGCGGCTGAGAACTCTTGGGTCCCAGAATCTGGGACATGCAACTGGTGGATCCAAAAATATTAATGATGAGTTCCTGTGGGGGCTGGGGGAATAGGCTTCTGCTCCTTACCCCCATTGTGCTTCATAGTTACCCAGGTGGCAGCTGAATGGGGTAGGGAGGGAGAACTCGGCATCTGAAGGCAGACCAGTGTTCAGATCTAGCCTCCAACATTTGGTTGCCATGAAACCTCAAATCAGTCACTGAGTCACTTTTTTTCTCATCTGTAGAAAGATAACTCAGCCTGAAGAGGGGTCATTGAAGACTAAGTGAGATGATGTATTAGAATTTTGTGAACTATGAAACACTGTACTAATGATTGACTATGTCTGCTAGCAAAGACAGGAGAAGTGATGAAGGGGTGAGTGAGTCTAAGGGGCTGCTGAAGGCAGCAGCAATGAGGGGACAGAGAGGAAGGGAGGAGAGATATCCCCACAGATAGAGGATATCTGGACCAGAGTTCCTGCCAGCTGGGTCCAAACCAGTAGAGGGAAAGTAGAGGCTCACCTGGAATCATGAATGTGCCCAAACTGAGGAAGCAGGTAAGAGGGGAGAGCAATTGAATAGTGGCAGCCATGTGCCTGGCACTGGCTAAATACCAGGACTGTGCTGAGGCCTTATATGCACATTTACTTCTCAGGACAACTATACAACGGGTGCTATTATCCTCACTTACAGAGGAGAACAGGTTCTAATAGATACAAGAAATTTCTAAAAACCTCACATCCAGTAAATGGCAGAAGATGGATTCAAATCTAGATTTTTCAGACTTCAAAGCCCCAGACTGGAAGATAGAGAAAAAGTTTTATTTTGTTTTAATGAATTTTTATAGCAAGGTGGAGAGTCAGAAAAACCTACCGAGAGGCAGTTACCAAAGCGAAAAATTCACAGAACCAGGGTGAATGAAACAGGGTGGCAGGACAAGTCAGAGTGGACCAGGTGATCTGCACAGACGGGGGCATACAGCACCCTCCCTCTAGAATGGCTTGTGGGTGCGCCGGATGCATTGAAAGGGCTGTGGACCGAGCTGCCTCCTGCAGCCTATTCTTCAGTGAGGACCAGAAAGTCTTGATCTTGGGTCTACCTGCGCTCTTTTTCTCCTCTTTTCTTTGTAATTAATAGAATCAGTGAATGGCATAGACCAGCATTCACCACAGCACATTCCAGGGTGTGTTAGAGTTCTGTAAGATATTCATGGATATGACTTGGAAAAAAGAGTCAAGTAATTTTCTACAATTTAAAAGACATTTATTGAAGACCCACAGAAGGGCTGTGAACTACGAATTCAACCATGAGAAATATAGGAAAAGTCCCTGTCCTCCTGAGCTTATAGACTAGCAGTCAAGTGAGTTTGGGAAATATTATAGCAAACATTTCTAGGTTTGTAGGTAGATTCCTTTCCTGCAAACATTTCAGGGTTTTATGATGCATGCACTTCATCTGTGCAAGAGGAGGACAGAGTATGCAGGGTAAAGTCCATGCAAAAAAGGGTAGAGAGTCTATAGACTATCCCAGCCATGCGATCCTATTTTATTTGCCAGAAAGTCTCTCCCTGTGGCTCCAGGGCTGGTGTTCTGTCGAACAAGCTTGAGAGGAATGCTGGGGGAGGCAGAGAAAGAAGGAGCCACCCCATTCCACCTTCCTTCATGTCACCTCCCTGTTGGTAATGTGATCCAAAGAGACGATGGGTACCATTTAGGCCCAGGACTTGGCATCCAGGTGATAGAAATGGGGGGAATAGTGGAATAGGGGTCCCCACTGTGACCGTTAAATGGCGGTACCTGTCCACACGGAACTCTGACAGAGAGCCAAGGCCACGTGGAAGTTGTCAGAGGAAAGTCTGAAGGGGCGTATGATCCTCTAAGCAGGACTGAGAGGCTCACTGGGCAATGATGAAGTAAGAGAAGATGTAGAAAGTGGCGAGTAAGAAAGGGGTAGGGCCTTTCCTTCCACCATGAGAGAGGGGGGCAGGGTTTCATGTCACAGTCTTACAGGAGGACCTGGGTGGCAGCTGCCCTGGCATGGGTCTGAGGGTGCAGCACATTCCGCCTTACATATAAGATAATCAGAAGCGTTCACTTGAGTCAGCCGCAGGGCTTTGTATGTCAGCAACCAAAGTGTATCACTCAGGCAGAGAAGCCTAGGAAAACAGCTGACAAGCAGTCTTTTCTTCTTTTTTTTTCCTTCTCAGGAAGACATTTTGGTCTTGGTTACCCTCTGGGTTTTTCCTCCCTCTCTCTCATCCTCTCGCTCTCACGCGATGTTCCCTGCACAGACGTTACATAACAGCCGGCCTGCAGGGGACACCTAGAGAAGAGGGCATGGCAGTCAGACAATGGGCGGGCAGAGCTGCCCTGAGAAAACGGAGTCATTCACGAGGCCTGTGAGAGGCGGCTCTGTTCCCAGCTTGGCTCGCTGGTAAATGGAGTGCGCTCGGGACAAAGACGGAAACTTTACACTCTTGCAATTTTCCCACAGTGGCAGGCTCACAAAAAAACAAGGCGCTAGCTGGCTTCGCGGAGAAAAGGCAACCATATCCATAGTCTTTGCTTTCTCTCCCAGGTTGCTGTCTTGTGCCAAAACCACAGAATAATCTCCCAGCAAGGAAATGGCAAAGCTGACTTGAAAGGGAAAAGTGAAAGTCACTCCATTGTGACTCTTTGCGACCCCATGGACTGTATAAGTCCATGGAATTCTCCAGGCCAGAATACTGGAGTGCGTAACCTTTCCTTTCTCCAGGGGATCTTCCCAACCCATGGATCAAACCCAGGTCTCCTGCATTGCAGGCAGATTCTTTACCAGCTGAGCCACAAGGGAAGCCCAAGAATACTGGAGTGGGTAGCCTCTCCCTTCTCCGGCAGATCTTCTCGACCTAGGAATCGAACCATGGTCTCCTACATTGCTGGTGGATTCTTTACCAACTGAGCTATCAGGGAAGCCCCCAAAAGGTAGAAGGCAAAAACCAAAAAGGTGGGCCAAAAAGGCAGAAGCCAGCGGGTATGTATGGGTCGGCCTTCTGCTTCTGTCTGTTTCATCATCAATCTATGGGTTGTCATTTCCAAATCACTCATGTTTTACCTCTGCATCAGCTCCCTTTGCAGGGAAAGAATGTTGTAGGTGAAGATGATTACTCTGACACAGAAATAACAATATCTTCTCTGAGTATAAAATAGGCTGCATCTTCCTCCACACAGCCAGCCAGTTCACCTGTTCTCAGACACTCTAGCCCGAGGACACGATGGCCATTGCTCCAGGCCTTTGTCTGGTGTCACATCCAGAAAATATTTAGCAGCTGGGCCCAGGGCCCCTTTGCATGAGAATCTGTACTGTAGGAATTTTGCTGCTTTGACTTATAAACCACAAAAGTGCCAAAAATTTAACTTAAAAGTTATGTGTGTCCTCTAGTGTTTCAAATAGGGCTAAACTTCACGCCAGGAAGGTGTCAAAATTATAACAAATAATCTTATATATTAAAGAAAAGTCCCAAACCCCACCAAAGACCTACTTATCTTCATACAAAGCTCTTGTCCAAGTTAACTGTTTAAAGGGATTTTGGAATCTATTGTAGAATGATTGGACCCATGGCACTCTCCCTACAACTAGGAATTCCACTGTAATCCCATAGTAGAGTGGATCCTGCTATGGGGTAAGGAAATATAATAGTATGAGATGTGAAGGTCCTTTTTTATCTACCCTGAAAGGTTGTCTTTCTACCCAGTACCAGAGGACTCACAGGATAAAGAAGAGGAAAAGAGAGTCAGGAAGTGTGCAATACTTCCATAATGATTCAAGGGCACTAGTGCAGTCTAGTCTGGGGTACAAGTATAGTGACATAGGCTTGAGTTTGTCAGCTCAGCCCCATATGAGAAGGCTCTATTTTTCTGGGCACTAAGCCTATGACATGAGCAGGTACCAACTAAAGATCACAGTTAAACGCTCTGGAATCAGACAGATGGACCTGGATCCTAATTTTAAAACTTGGTAACTATGAGACCTTTGAGAAATTACTTTGCTTTTGTTTCTTCAATTGTACAAATCAGAATGATCACCATTTATAGGAAGGTGGGGAAGGGGTAGACCAGACATCCGTCCAGGGAGAGCTGGAAGATATGGACTGTAAGTCACCCCCTTGTCTCAGGCCATACACAGGACTGGGCAGCCTCATGGTGGCAATTTTTTGAAAAGAATCCTCATTGACTTGGGAACACTTCACAGAGACCAATATTGTATCGTGCACTTGGGCTTGGAAACCATTGCACAAATGACCTGCTATGATTTAATCCTACAGTGAGTTTAATGATATTCTTTAAAGAATTACCTTTCAAGTTTTCTCATTTATGCTTCAGATATGAAACTACAGCTTCTGCCAAATCCATGGGCCTCCCCTAACTACTTCCACTTTAGAATTTGAGAGAAGAATCATAGCCCATAGGCTTGCAGATTACCAGAGAAGAGGCTGTAGCCAACATGTTTGGAGCACTTCTGTCTCAGGTGCCATGCTACACTGAAGTTATGGTACTTACAACAGAGTGGGAGACAAAGAGGAGGAAGTGGGTTAAATGCTACAAGACTGGAAGCCTCTGGTAACCACAATAGCAGCGGTGGGGGAAGATTTTCCAGAGGAGGCAATACCTGAGCTGAGTTTTGCAGAATATGTCAGCCAAGTGAAGGGGCGGGGAGGTGTAGCCAGGCAAAAGGAGCCAAGCATGCAAGAGCAGGGAAGGCAGGGAGCACGCCTGTTTGATACACTGCACTAGTTTCCACGTGGCTGGAGAACTGGAGTGTGGTGAGATGGGATGTGGCCAGTAGGAGCCAGAGATGCATTATGGCCAGGTCTCCATAATATTCCCAATCAGCCCGGAGACATCATTTCTCCCCAGGGAATACCTTCGCTGGGGATGTTGGCTACCCTAAGAATTTACTGGTAGTTTAATCCTTCGGGTGGAATGGTAAAGCAGAGAAAGACACTGGGTAATGTCTCACATGTTTTCACATCAGCAGTCCCTTTAATGACCTTTTTCTTTCTAATTTGAAAAGAATTCTTCGGGCAATTTAGTTTACACTTCTATAACTACTTATCTTCTCTCTACTGATCTTTGAAATAGATCTTTGTTGAAAAGCTATTTTTGACCAAATAGATCTAGGTTACTCATTGACTAGTCTATTGACCACTGTTGCCTTTCCAAAGGGCCTCACCTTTTAAGTTTACTGATAGCTAGGATTACTGGGCTATTATCGTGTGCCTGGTACTGTACTAAGTGCTTTGAAATATTTTTATTCAATTCTCAGAGCAAATCAGTGTGGAAGATACTATTATTATTATTTCTTTTTTATGTCTCAGTTACACATATTATGGTTTTCCAGTGGTCATGTATGGATGTGAAAGTTGGACTATAGAGAAAGCTGGGCACCAAAGGATTGATGCTTTTGAACTGTGGTGTTGGAGAAGATTCTTGAGAATCCCTTGGACTGCAAGGAAATCCAACCAGTCCATCCTAAAGGAGATCAGTCCTGGGTGTTCATTGGAAGGACTAATGTTGAAGCTGAAACTTCAGTACTTTGGTCACCTGATGTGAAGAGCTGACTCATTGGTATAGACCCTGATGCTGGGAAAGATTGAGGGCAGGAGGAGAATGGGGACGACAGAGGATGATATGGTTGGATGGCATCACCAACTCAATGGACATGAGTTTGGGTGGACTCTGGCAGTTGGTGATGGACAGGGAGGCCTGGCGTGCTGCGCTTCATGGGGTCGCAAAGAGCTGGACCTGACTGAGTGACTGAACTGAAGTGAACATATATATTTTTATTTATTTTATATCTCATTCATTTTTTGAAACGTAGTTGATTTGTAAGATTATATAAGTTTCAGGTGTACAAAATAGTGATTCACAATTTTAAAGATTATATTCCATCTGTAGTTATAAAATATTGGCTGTGTTCCCTATGCTATACAGTATATCCTTATAGCTTATTTACTTTATACATAGTAGTTTGTACCTCTTAATATCCTATCCCTAGCTTTCCCCTCCCACTCCTTTCTCCCCACTAGTAACAAACCAGTAATATGTTCTCTGTATTTGTGATACTGTTATTATTTCCATTTTTCAAATGAAAAAAAAAATGAGGCTTGAAAAAGTAATAGCTTAAAAGTGGCAGAACTGGGATTGCATCTGTTTGATTCCAAAATCTCTACTCTTTTCCAATTCACTCCACTGCTATTTTAAAATACTTTTGAGGAGAACAACTTAAAACAAGGTGTATGAGAGTTCCTTCCTAGTGGATAGTCAAGTTCTTAAATCAGAAAACATTTTTTTTTTCCTTTGCAGATAAAAGATAGCTATTGGGCTGCCTTCCACAGGCCTACAAACCCTGTGCTTGCCCAGCTTCAAGACTGAAGAAAGAGCCCAGAGTCAGCAACAGAGACATCAATGGTTTAAAGGATGAGGGAACTTATGCATCTGAAGCAAAGTCCTGGAGCAATGAGGGGCAGGACAAGATGATAGTCTCCGCTCCTGGAAAGGAGGGCAAGAAAGGGAGATTACCAGTTATAGAGGAATTGACACCAGGTGTGCTTATTGGTTACCAGGGAAACCGGTAGAGGGACATGCCCCTCACCACCCCTTAGATAAGAACAATCACTAGCTGGGGTTTGGGACAAGTATGTGGGAAGGTGGGTCACATGCACAGGGTATAGGTGCATGTGACCAGACACTGATCAGACAGGAAACGCAGAGAACAAGAGAACAGCCATCTTGAGTGGCTGGACCATACATCAGCAAAGCAGCAAACAATCAGTGAATATTCTAAGAAGTGATGGGGGAGATTCTTTACCACTGGGTCACCAGGGAGGCCCACAATGGGGGGAGATAGGAGGTTAGAAAAGAACTCTCTGTGATGTGAAAACTCGAGTTAAGATACCTCTGAAGAATTTCAATGGCAATATTCTGTAAAACTCTCATTCTTTAAAGTATGAACTTCAGTTAATAACAATGTATCATATCAACTCATTAATTGTAATAAATGTTCCATGCTCATGTAAGATGTTATTCCTAGGGAAAACTAGGTGAGAGGTACATGAGAACACTGTACTATCTTTGCAATTTTTCTGCAAGTCTAAAACTATTATAAAAAATACAGTTTGTCTTTAAAAACCTCATTCTCCAAAGCCACATACATATTCCAGAAGACCTATTCTTAGACACATCCAGAAACAATTGATTTGCTAAGATCTTGGCCCAGATTAGAACTGTGCTTAGTCACTCATTCGTGTCCAACTCTTTCTTTGTGACCCCACAGACTGTGGCCCGCCAGCTCCGCTGTTCATTGGGATTCTCCAGTCAAGAACACTGGAGTGGGTTTCCAGTTCCTTGCCCAGGGGGACTTCCCAACTCGGGGATTGAACCCAGTTCTTTTGCAATGCAGGCAGATTCTTTACCATCTGAGCCACCGGGAATGCACAGTAATTATTAATGATTAAAGTTTATAGCAGAAGTTCCAAAATTGTACACTGGAGTGTTTATGTATCTCTAAATCTGTGTGTGTGTGTGTGTGTGTGTGTGTGTGTTTAGAGAGAGAGGCGGGGGGGAGCTTCCCCGGTGGCTCAGATGGTAAAGAATCTGCTGGCAATGCAGGAGACCTGGGTTCAGTCCCTGGGTTGGGAAAATCCCCGAGAAGGGACTGGAAACCCACTCCAGTGTTCTTGACTGGAGAATTCCATGGACAGAGGAGCCTGGAAAGCTGCAGTCCATGGACTCACAAAGAGCTGGACACGACTGAGCGACTAACACACACATATATATACATATATATATATTTCAGTGATTCCCATTGCTCTTTATTTTGTAGACAAAGCATGATTGACTAAATAAAATATGTCACACGCTGTTTTACTTCATTATCTGTATCTTTGGGCATTGGAGTCATTGGAACTGAATGTTGCTACCCAGGCCCCTCTATCCATCTCTTAAGAGCTATTGCATTAGTCAAGCTGCCTGGGGTTGATCTTCCAAAGAACTGATCTCGTGAATTCAAACTGGATCTCGTGAATTCAAACTGGCAGGCATGTGAAGTGTTCCGTGGTGCTGCTGCTGCTGCTGCTGCTGCTGCTAAGTCGCTTCAGTCGTGTCCAACTCTGTGCGACCCCACAGACGGCAGCCTATCAGGTTCCCCCGTCCCTGGGATTATCCAGGCAAGAACACTGGAGTGGGTTGCCATTTCCTTCTCCAATGCATGAAAGTGAAAGGTGAAAGTGAAGTCGCTCAGTCGTGTCCAACTCGTAGCTACCCCATGGACTGCAGCCCACCAGGCTCCTCCGCCCATGGGATTTTCCAAGCAAGAGTACTGGAGTGGGGTGCCATTGCCTTCTCCGTCCCTGGTGCTAAACACCCCATTCTAGTTGTGCCCATCTGGGGGGCATGGTTGATGCAGGCTCAATACTTTCACTGGGCTGCTCTTCCCTGCCATCTACCCTGCCCTACCCTAGCCAGATTAAGAAGAGCATGTTTTATGAAGAAACCAACTTTCTCAATCAAGATTACTCAACTTCTTATAACCCTTACCCGCTTTCTCCAGGTGGAGATCTGAAGGGTCTGAGGAGGGAGGCTTCCTGATGATGTTTATGCAGCCATGCAGAAAGCCAGAGTCTGGACAGAGGGAGAAAGATGCTCAGAAAGGCTTGCTTCCCACGGCCCCATCCAAACCACACCACTTCTCTCTTTTTTTAAGATAACAACGTAAGGAGGTTGGTCAACATGAGTTTAATTATTATCCAGAAAACCATCAGAGGCTGGATGAACTCAATTAAAGAGGCTACTGGATTCCGGAAATAAGGATTTTTATTTTCTCTGAACTGCAAGAGTTGAGTCAAACAAAAGAACTCCAGCTTTACTGGATTCAGACCCACATTTTGTTTTCCAGCCAAAGGTCGTCTTAAACCAGAGTGGGAAGCAAAGCTCCCCTGTAAGAAGGTTAGGATCTGAATTTGGTTCCCCTATTTACATTCAGACAATGGGAGGGCAGTTGACTGCTGTCACTCTGTGCAAAATAGTTTCACTTAATAAAATTAGTTCTCAGTATATTAAGTTGGCTCTCTCTTCCTGCCATAACATTTATGTGGTACCCAACCCCGCCCCCTGCATAAATCCTTTCTCTTATTAGGATTCAGGGGCTTACTGACTAGTCCTCCTATGAATTGAGATCTAGAAAGGGCAATTTTTTCTTTGGTGTGAGCTTTTTTTTAAATGCACTTTTTTTAAGTGCAACAAATAAGAATTTACTGGCCATCTTCCTGGGAGGAGGTATCTGTATCAGCTATAAGAGCTGGCACCTAAGTCACCAAGAGTTAGAGTTGACCAACCACCCCAGCCCCTTGGCTTGTGAGGGGCTCCCTCCAAGGTTAATAGGAAAGAAGATGAGGGCCAGGAGTGGGGACTGAGCCTAAGGTTTTGGTCCAGCTCCTCACTCCTAGAGCAGTCTCATCAACCGATAAAGGGTTCACCGTGCTGGACCTGCTCACCCGCCGTGATGGGACAGGTGAGAGGTGGACATGTCATTCTCCAAAGCCAAGACTGACCCTTGGAAGCCTACATCTTTCTAAAGTGATGTAAGAAAATTAAAGGGAACCAGCAGATCCAGGGACTTAGCAAAGCTGAGGCTATAGCACAAGGTCACAGAGACTCTGAATGACCAAGCGGTGTCTCCAACACAGGTTTTATCTGACTCCAGCATTTAGGACCTTCTACTTGAGATGTAAACCTCTCATATCGGGTAAGGTCAGTTAAGGCTGAAAAAGGAAGAGGAATGGAATCCCAGTGTTGCATAGATAATGGGAAGAGGTATCTGTATCAGCTATAAGATCTGGCCATATATATCCTGAATATATATTGTCAACTGTAAATAGATGGGGGCTCACTTCAGACATAATTATAACCTGGCCAGAAAGTCATAATAAAACCCTTAGTGCCCTTGCTGTAGGAGCCATTAAGTATTCCTAACCCTGTGATGCAGAAGAAAAAAAAAAGCCTGAGAATTTAGCTCATTTACTCAAATCATTGACACATCAAAGGAAAAGCTCTTCTAAGTCCATTTAGGTGGTTTAGGACTGGGAAACATGCCCAGAATCCCTAAATAGAAATAAGTATTGGTCATCAGAGCAGTGTGGTCTGGCCTAGAGGTCACCCCGGGCTCCAGGAGTTACTTGTTCAACTCTGGTCTCTAAACATCCAAAATGACTTATTCACTTCAGAGGGTGAAAAACATTCAACTCCCCCAGATTGTCAGATGGAGTTTGCCAGTATAAAATGTGTTAGTCACTGGGAAGCGAGCCAAAGTAAACTCCTAATCCTGACCCACCCATACCTCTGAACTGGCTGGGAAGGGAGAGAGGGAAATCCCAAAACAAATGTAAAAGCAAGCAGCTTGTCCGTTTGTGCCCTGGCCCTCCCTTCCCTAGGGCAGGTTCCCTAGACGGGATCTGCAGAAAGCTGTGGGTGATGCAGGTCATGGACGGGCTGTCAATGGCAACTCCGCTTGGTTCCAGTCCTGATGGCTTACATAACAGCTTGGCAGGGGGATGTGGCCAGGCGGAAGCACGCGGGTTTCCAGCAGCGTATAATCATCTCTGATTTCTCTGTTTGTTCAGCAGTTTTTAATGTGGTGGGGGAGGCAGCAGCGCAGGAGGAGGAGCAGAATTCTGACACACTGCAATCTTCTGTTTCCTTCTGTAAAACAAACAGCCCCAAACAGATCCCCGTGGCCAGCAAATTAGCAAGGGCTACACAGGTCCTCTCTGGGGGAGGAGCTGCACTGCAGCCGGTGGCTCCTGGGTAAGAAGGCCGGAGATTGACCTGAAGTCAGGCGCTCGCCACGTACGCGTGAGCCTGGGGTCCCTGGGAGCGCCTGACGCTGCTCGCCCTCTTGGCTCGGAGGCCTATGGTCTTCCACTCTGATCATGCAGGTCTCTGTGTCCCGTGATATGTTTCTCCAGAAAGGCAGGTATCCAAGCCTCGTATCTTGGTAACCAGGGTCTGTCTCTCTATGCCATCACCTCCACGTAGGTACAAGGCTGATTATGCTGGAACCCTGAGCATGTGGGAGCAGCCAATTTGCACAGTAATGTTTCACTGGGTTAAAAAAAAAAAAAAAAACAAATTTCCAGCTTCTTTTGATTCTAATTCACCTGGAGTTGAGTAGCACTATCCCCTTGTGAATAAGCACATGCTCTGCCGGCCGTCATCCCGTGAGGCCCTGCTGTCCTTCAGCTGGAGGTCTCTTCATTTACGTATTTCACTTCTCTGGACTCATGCAGACATTTTCAGGATGAATTTACTGCTCTCTCTTAATTGTAATCCTTTGATATCATACTTGTCTGCTCACTTCTCTGATTCACCCAACAGGATTTATTGGGTAACTATCTCTGGAGTCCTCACCTTGGGCAGAATAACAAGTGCTGGTCATTTTGTCAGGAATATACTACTCATCGTGGACTACAAACAAATTTCCAGCTTCTTTTGATTCTAATTCACCTGGAGTTGAGTAGCACTATCCCCTTGTGAATAAGCACACGCTCTGCCGGCCGTCATCCCGTGAGGCCCTGCTGTCCTTCAACTGGAGGTCTCTTCATTTACGTATTTCACTTCTCTGGACTCATGCAGACATTTTCAGGATGAATTTCCTGCTCTCTCTTAGTTGTAATCCTTTGATATCATACTTGTCTGCTCACTTCTCTGATTCACCCAACAGGATTTATTGGGCAACTATCTCTGGAGTCCTCACCTTGGGCAGAATAACAAGTGCTGGTCATTTTGTCAGGAATATACTACTCATCGTGGACTTCCAGTACCTGGTACTTCGCACTTGCTCTCTACATGCGTCTAGATTAAATGGATAAATGACTGCTTCTTCTCTGTGAGACCTGTTGATCTTGGCATTAGAGTTTTGTTACCAAATATTCCCAGGCTCTCAACCTGACAAGATAGGGTGCACCTGGTTATGCAAGTAATTTGCATGAACTTGTGTAATGTTTTGCTCAGATATTTCCCTGTATTCAGATATATCTATTTCCCAGGTTGCATCTCTAGCCTCATTTTATGCCACTCCCTACCCTATCCAAATAGGCAGTACTGCTTATATGCTGTCCCTGAATCCATTTCACTCCTGGGACCTCCATACCTCCCAGTCAGCTCATAAGAGTGAGTTCACATGTCACCTCCCCCAGGAACCTCTCCTGATATCTCCAGCCTGGGATAGAGGTTTCTACTTCTTGTTCTCAATTTCTGTGCAGATCTTTCATCCATCTGTTCTCACCTCCATGCTGACAGCTCCTGTGATCAGAGACTGTCTTTTCACTGCTGGATTCTCAGCACCAAGCACATGATAGGAACTTTATTTATATATCGAGAGAGCAGTTCAGCTGTTGGTAGGTGAGACCATAGCCTGACAAGAGGTGGTGTTAGCACCACATCAGTGTACTCACACCCTCAGGCCTGACACTGCCTGCAGAGGCCACATTACCGGCCAAGGAACCAACTGGATGCTTGCTTTGTGGAAGCTAGCTGTCTGTTGACATATCATGTTCTTACCCCATTGTAATTACTACCCAGCCTCTGTGTATTTTTTCAAGCTCCCAGTGTTTGAGTACATGAGATTCTTTTGCTCTTTGTATGAAAACAATGCCATCTGTTCACTGGATGGAAATTCCAGAATGCTTCAGAAAAGCAACCAGGTTTTTGCCGCAGAACAGTCCCAAAATACCTCAGTGGGATTCCCCGTGGGAGGCCGATAAGGTTATGACAGGAACACCTGAGGGTTCTTAGTTTTTGTGTGATTTTCCTTCCCTTGCTTCCATGTCAGAATTTAGAACTTTTCTCTCAGGTCCATTTCAATGGGATTTATACCCCAAGGAAAATGAAATCCTCCTTAAACCTCAGTCTAGCAGCCCCCAAGGGTATGGGTAGCCTCTAGGAACACATGGCTCAAGCCCATTGATCAAACACCCACAAAGCACTTATGCCTACTGTATATGCATGCTTAGTTGCTCGGTCATGTCCAACTCTTTGCGACTCCATGGACTGCAGGCCACCAGGCTCCTCTGTCCATGGAATTCTCCAGGCAAGAATACTGGAGTGGGTTGCCAATCCCTTCTCCAGGGATCGAACCCATGTATTCTGCATTGCAGGCAGATTCTTTACCATCTGAGCCACCAGGGACGTGCCAGCTGAGAAGCACTTTGGAGTCACGGAGATCCCAAAGATGTTCATAAGGATTACCTTGCAGGCCAGATGGAGAGGAGACACACAGACGAATCACAACAGCAAGAGACAAATCGAAACAAGTAGTGGAATAAAAGTTAAATCAGTTTCTGTGGAAAAGTAGGAGATGCCATTAATCCTATAATGTCATCCCTGCTTAAGACCATCCAGTGGTTCCCCACTGAGTTGCAGGTAAAGTCTAGATGCCTTCACAGGATGTCCAAGGTCTTCTGTGTCCAGGTCTTGCCTGTTCCCCAGCCCCCTTCGTCTCCTTGGTGCCTCCCCGACCCACCTTCAAGCCCAGTGTTCCAGCTGTGGGGACCCATCCACCCCCAAATGAAGCATGCTCCCCTTCATCTCTCTTTATATCTGCAGTTTTCTTTGCTTAGAATGCTCTCTTCTTTTTTATACAAACTATTGGATCCAGTTGGGGCTTCCAGTCCCAGAAAGACCTCTCAGATTGAGTTACGTGTTTGCTCTTCTTAGCCCCTTAGCAACGCGTGTCTGCCTCACTGTCCCCATCACGGCTGTCTGTCTTCTTGACTAGACTGTGAGCTTCCTGGGGCCAAGGGGTGATTTCCATCTCTGTAGCCTCAGAAAACAATAAAATACAAGGAAACTAGTGCATATTACACAATAAATATCTATTAATTTGAATCTTGGGTTAACATTAAACTCGGACTTCCCTGGTGGCTCAGTGGTGAAGAATCCACCCACCAATGCAGGAGTCGCAGAAGACAAGGGTTTGGTCCCTGAATCGGGAAGATCCCCTGGAGTAGGAAATGGCAACCTGCTTTAGTATTTTTGCCTGGAAAATCCCATGGACAGAGGAGCTTGGCAGGCTACAGTCCACGGGGTCGCAGAGTCAGGCGTGACTTCCTGACTAAAGGGCAACAAAACATTCACCTTACTGAAGACATATTGCAATAATCAGAGAAGTCCTTATGCAGCAAAACCTTGAAAAAGCAATTTTTATGATAATTGATTGAGAAAGGGAAAGGATATTTCAAATTTGAAACACAACTGGATATGTTTCAAAGGATTTAATAAATATTTACTACTATCTTGGCACAATCTTATCAAGTTACCCCTACCTTGTAATTCTGCATTTCATCCCTAAATCTTTACCCAAGAGAAATAACAATATACATCCACAAGAAGACATTCAAGAATGTTTATGGAAACTTTAGTCACAGCATCCCCAAACTAGAAACAACCAAATATCCATCAACAAAAGAATGGATAAATACGTTGTGGAATATTTATGCATGGAATACTACACAGGCATAAAAAGGAACAAACTACTAATATATGCAAAAATGGATAAATCTCTAAAGATGTTGAATTTAAAACTCTGACACATGTAAAAGAGCTCATACTAAGTGAGTGCATTTATATGAAGATCAAGAACAGATTTTTCACTATAAAGAAACTTAAACATAATTTTTTTAAGTCATTTATTAAGCACCAACTATGTCACGGGCACTGTTTCAGGGTACTATTCTGGTAGCATTCCAGGTGTATTGGGGGATATATTGGAGAACAAACAGAAATTGCAGCCCTTGGGGTGCTTACATCCTTGTAGGTCAGCTTGACATGTTCAATGTGAAAGGGCAAGGTAATATTTATTCCCATTGACGCTGTTGATCTCTACAAGGACTTGTCAATGCCAGGACTGGTGAGTCCTCAAAACACTTAATCAAGTGATTGGGATTGCATTGGAATTTGGTTAATAGTGCACGGAAACATTCCAATGATATTTGTCTTGCCTAGTGATAAGCAGAAGCTTGGCAGAGGGGATGGAGCACAGGCTTACTTTATCTCAGAACAAAGGCATCAGTAACTTTGGGAAACAGTGCTTTGCAAAGGACTCCCGTCCTTGGAGCCAGCCCTGTGCTGTGAATGGAATGCAGGCACCATATCCAGGAAGGTCACGGAGTGGAGGAGGGCCGCTATCCAGACCTGCAGGTAGAAGAGAGATGCTGAGTCCATCACTTGGTACCTCTCACCAGCAGCCAAAATCAGGCATCTAAAAGAGGATCATTTAGCAAGGCATCTTAAGAAGGAAAGAGGTTGTAGTAGGAAACCAAAATTGCTCCAAAGTAGCCCAAGCTAGCTAATGTGGAAGTAGCCATTTTTTATAAATGTATACATTTAAATTGGGATGAGAAATTAATGAGCTAGGTTTGCGGGGGGTGGGGGGGTGTTTGTTTTCTTAAAGTCAGATACTTAGAATAAGAAATTTGAGGACAGTTTTTATAAACCTTGTGACCATCCACGATGTACGTTACTAGTAGTAAATTATCATTGCCTTACATGCTAAAGAAAGCTTTGTGGTACTTGGGCTATGATGTGTGTCACTTGAGGAAGTTATTATGCTCATGATTTTGAAACTGACGAACGACACAGAAACCAACA
This sequence comes from Cephalophus harveyi, assembly GCA_006410635.1. Lineage (NCBI taxonomy): Eukaryota > Metazoa > Chordata > Mammalia > Artiodactyla > Bovidae > Cephalophus > Cephalophus harveyi. Next base: position 102,890 of record SJYT01036379.1, on the reverse strand, counting down.
GTGTTAATCTGGTCTCAGGTAACAAAGGGAATGTGTCTCTGCTGACGTATGTGCAGGACAGCCCACACCAGTCTTCCAGGGATTGTTCTGAAATCTTCTCTCTCATGTCTTCACCAGCCCTCCTCTCTCTACTTATTAAGAATGCACTGGGACCAGCCATGATGAATGAGGGCAGGATGGAAGACGTGGGTCACAGAACCCAGGACAAATCATGTGCAACTCCTCACCTCGCTCTAATTTTTATTCTCTAGTGAAGGTCAACATAGAAGGTACAAATAAACACAAGAAGAACCTCTTGGGGTGTTAAGGGGATATGATGGTGCTGATTGTGTGTGATGTGGCACCAGTCCTAGTAAAGCAATTTCTTTCTTGCAATACCACGTTGCCTCCTCCCTCACCCCTAAGAGCTTGGTGATGAAAATATACACATGTCTATGTATAAAACAGATAACCAATGAGGACATAACAATGTAACCCAGGGAACTCTACTCGATATCTATAGGTAATAACCTATAAAGAAGAGAATATAAAAAAGAATAGGACAGAATATATATATGAAAGTCACTTAGTCATTTCCAACTCTTTATGACCCCATGGACTATACCTCATGGAATTCTCCAGGCTAGAATACTGGAGTGGGTAGCCCGTTCCCTTCTCCAGGGGATTTTTTCAACCCAGGGATAGAACCCAGGTCTCCCCCATTGCAGGCAGATTCTTTACCCCCTGAGCCACCAGGGAAGCCCATATCTTTATATATGAATCACCTTACTGTACACATGAAACTAACATGCTGTCATTGTAAATCAACTATATTTCAATAAAAAAAAATTTTAAAGAATTGTGTAAAAAAAAAAAAAGTACCTGAAGAGATACTACTGGGAATTCCCTGGCAGTCCAATGGTTAGGACTTCAAGCCTTCAGCTGCTGAGGACTCAGGTTTAATCCCTGGCTGGGGAACTAAGATCCCACAAGTCACAGGGTGTGGCCAAAAAGAAAAAAAGAAAAGATACTACTTTGTGGATCGTGTTGCCATTTGTGATATAAGTTGAATTTCTAGCAATCTGACTTATTATAACCTCTAAATTATTCTGAGCATGATGATTTACAAACTTTTAGCAATTTTTATACTCTCTCTACTACTGAACATAGATGTGTTAGGAGTAAAACATTTTAGGAAAACACTGTTTCATAATTTGAGAGACCTCTGGAGTGACTGATTCATTCCAAAGATATTTACTGTAGCTTTAAAATAGCCAAGCAATATGAGATGATTGGGAAAGACTGAGGGCAGGAGAAGGGGCACAGCAGAGGATGAGATGGTTGGATGGCATCACCAACACAATGGACATGAGTTTGAACAAACTCTGGGAGATAGTGTAGGACAGGAAAGCCTGGTGTGCTGCAGTCCATGGGGTTGTAAAGAGTCAGACACAACTGAGCAACTGAACGACATAAAAAGGGATAGAAATCGCTCATGGAAATATTGTAGGTGAATATTTATTGGAATATTAAATGAGAAAAATTATAGGCTGTTTGTACAGTGTAATCCAGTGATGTGTGTATGCATGTGTGCGTGTGCTTACATAGTATGTGTGTAGGTCTAGAATAAAGTAACACAGGTTATCTTTAAGAAGTGAGATTATACATTTAAAAATTTTATGGTTTTTGCCTATCTGCATTTTCTAAATATTCTACAGATAACATTTATTGAGTTTTATAATACAAAGGAGTTTCTTTAAAAAGAAAGTAATCGTCGGATTTCCCTGGTAGTCCAGTGGTTAAGACTTTGCCTTCCAATGCAGGTAGTGTAGGTTTGATCACTGGTGGAGGAGCTAAGATTCCACAAGCCTTGAGAACAAAAACCCAAAAACATGAAACAGAAGCAATATTGTAACAAATTCAATAGAGACTTTTGGTCCACATGGAAGAATTAAATATTTAAAATAAAATAAAAGTAAAAAATGTAACCAAATATATCTAAAAATGTTAATAAACTTAATAACATTTTTAAAAAACTCCCCATGAAAAACATGGGAACAGACTTGGTTTCACGTATTTTTGTTCTTTTTCATATCTATGTTTAGCTAAGTACAATGATTAAATGCACTTTGGTTTTTACACATTTATAATATTTTCTGTATAAGATAACTCACAATATAAAGCAAGACTTTGCTAGACTTGGAATCTCAGGTTTGGAATCAGAAAATAAGGTTACTGTCAGGGAAAACAAAAGCAGGCAAGTCCTTTATGCTACGGATGTGAACAAAGATACAAGGATTCACAGTAAGCTTTTCTTTATAGAGAAGTGCTTTATGGAAGCAGTTTCTGAAGCCTGGTGTGTTGCAGTCCATGGGGTCACAAAGAGTAAGACATGACTGAATGGCTGAACAACAACATGTTTTGTAATCTAGGATTCAAATTTAAGATTGCAAAAAAGCTTCCACCTGAGGCATCTCACCTGGAAAAACCCTGTTTCCAATTCTTCGCTCCAGGTGAGCTAGTGCCTACTCATTGAGGATAATATAATCACATTTCCAACTTCCTACTCATTCCTTAAAGGGATGGATGGAAAGTCCAAGATCTAAAAGAGGACAGGTTGATCTCTTTGTTTAAGATTGATCTCTTTCTTTAAGATCCTTCCCTCAGGACCTCCCTGGTAGACCAGTGGCTAAGACTTCTAGTTCCTAATGCAGGGGGCCTGGGTTCAATCCCTGATCAGGGAACTAGGTCCCAAGTGCTACAACTAAGACCCATCACTAGGGAGGGGGAGGCGGGGCGGTGCAGAGAGAATTATGCAGGTACACACGAACCTTTATTTTGCCACTGACTAGTTCTGTCATTTTGGGGAAATCATTTGTCACTTGTAAAATGAGACAATCTCTTTCAAACCCCTCTGTTTCCTAAGCAGAACTCTGGAAGAGTGACCTCACTCTACAGCATGTGATGGATATGTGCACTCCAGACACATAATCTGTGAGGCTTAAGATGTCCTGATGCATGCTTGTAGCTTGTTGTCCTACATGTTTGCAGTTTCATTGAAGGGCTTTCTCTATTTTCTTTCCTCCAATGGACACAAATTGTCTAGTCTCTGACAACAGGCATCCTCAAATAGCACAGTGAAGAAGGCAGGAAACAGGGCAATAAACCCAAGGACAGAAAAGAAAAAGATCAGCAGTCATAGAAGGAAGAGCAAGTGCTTGAAAAGAGGAATGTGAAACCCAGAAGCCAGCCAGAAAGCAGAACGTGAAGTTAAGTACGTGAAGTCAACTTCGTAAACTGAAGGGCACAATAGATCTTTCTTGATGATATTAATGTTAGGCTGCTCCTTGAAACAAGAGTCAGCTCAGGCCTCTTAAAGAGAGTCTGGCAATTGGTGGATCTTCAGGAAGTCCATGTCATGAGACTTGTCTTCAAACAGAGCAATTCACAGTCCCAAATCTGATGACTCTTCCCAATCCTCATTTCACAGGTTAGCCTGAGATATTTCTAGAAAATAGATTCCTGGAAAAAGTACTGAAAATACTGAAGTTGCAGAGAAGGTCTGGGTTTGAGTCTTCATCCTGCAGATCACAAACAGATCATTTGCACACACAGATTCAATTTCCTCATTGAGTTTGAGCAAGCTCCAGGAGATGGTGAAGGACAGGGAAGCCTGGTGTGCTGCCGCCCACAGGGTCACGAAGAGTCTGACAAGACTGAGCGACTGAACAACAAAAATGGGCAGATAAACACTATCTTGCATGCCTCCCTGAGTGGCTATGAAGATGGGCTGAGAATCCAGTAACCAAAGTTTTGGGTTGGGCCACTGGAATCAAGACTGGCTTTTCTCCCATCCACAGTGCTGTGCTGAAGGCGGCATTCTTAGAGGTTAAGAAAGAAGCAGCGGTGACCACGACAAAGGCGGTGCTGCTCTCCACACCTGTCAGCAAGAGATCAGGCTGCAAAACATAGATATCGTGTTAGCACCTGTGCCCTTAAGTTTCAAGGAACGGGATCCACTGTTTCCTTTCCCCACATGAACCCTGACCCCCACCAGGCCTGAGCCTCACATCCAGGGCAGCCCTCAGAGGAACCTTAGACAGCCCCTGCCGATGTCATGACCGCTGTCCTTTTTCTGCTCCATATCGTCAGCACAGCAACCAAAGAGCCTTGTGCTTGATGAGGAGTTTTCCCAGCACCCAACGCTGGGGTGTACGTGCACCACGAAGGGCTGTTTGGGGTCTTGAGTGCTTATTTAATAATTGGAACATTCATGGTGTTTCCTGCCAAGTGCCCAAAGATGTGACGTTAAAGTCTTTCCATTTGGCACTGGCGGCTCAGGAGGGGAGTGCCTCTGGCGCATGGGGCGGCCGCGAAGGAGCTGGAGGGTCACGGAGACCCCTGCTCCTGCGCCATCACTGCCCTGTCCGCCAGGACTTGCATTTCCATGTGAATGAGCCCAGGGGAAAAGAGTGCTTCTGAGTTTTATGGGTCTCTCATTCTCTTCTTTTCTTTAAAAATTGGGCCAGAAACTCTAGTCCTTTCAGCCTTCTTCCTCTCCCTGGATCCTGCTGGTGCATATTACCGCTAATGGGGCTTTAGGCGTTGCCAACTCTGAAATGAAGAGCAGGTCCTCCGCGCCGCGTCTGTGGCTTTAATGAGGAGTCCTGAATGCGGACGAGAATCAAACATGCATTGAAAATTCCCCGTTCTCAGCCCGTGCTACCTCCCCCAGCCTCACCCCCTCCAGATCCCGGAGCCCAGTGCCAGCAGAAGGTGACCTGCCAAACTGATACCCCTGGTAAACTGGGGAAGGGCACGCCTAGGGGACCCAGAAGCACTCTCTGAATTTGTTTTCTCTCTGCTCAGCAGCAGCCAAAGCAGGGGCTGGAGTGTGGGGGCAAGTGGAAAGGGGAACAGAGCCCACGTGACTGGGCAGAAAGAAAAGTCTGAAGGGCCGGGAGCAGGAAGTCAGACACCAGATGCAGAGTGGGGGCCTGAAAACCCATCGTTAGGAACTTCACTCTACCCGCAAGGGCAGAGATTGGGAACATTTATGAGCTTTTTTTTAATAGGAAAACGAGCAGGAGATGGTGAGCAGCAGAGAAAACATGGGCCCGCCCCAAGTCAGCCTTGCTGGTCCCCAACCTGGCGCTGGGGTGCGGGCCCTGCAGGAACTTGCTGGAGTTTTCTGTTAGCCTCCTTTCCCTCATGGGCAAACCCACGCTTTACTTTCTGCCCAAGCAGATGAGGACTCTAGGAGACACTGCCCGTGGAAGGGCTTTGTCAGCTCGGGCTCATCAAATGTGAGGTGTTGTGGATAATGAAAGGTCTCTTAGGCAAAAGAATTCGTTAGAAATCTGGAGACAGTAAAGCTCCTAAATAGATAGGAAATGGGCTAGTAGGTGATGAAAGTGAGGAACACCCCCTAAAGTTAGAGGGGTCCGCTAACAAAAGCAATCCTCTGTATTTAAAAGGCAGGTTGTCTGGGACGAATTGAATGGAGCAACTTAGACAGTAGTTAAAGATGTTGATATTGTTACAGAGCATGTTGACAAAGGCTCAACCACAGCATGAAGACCAGGAAAGAGTGGCGCTTACCCAGACTATCCTGGGGAAATGGTAATGAGGCATCCCCACGAGGAGGTGGGCCGCTGTGACTTCGTTCCTTTTAGACCCCACAGCTAGTGCCCGACCTTGCTTTCATGTTCACCAAACCCCCTTCTAATCATGTCCTGACTTGCATGGAGATTTCTCACCAGGAACAAATGCACAGATCATAGAACTTTACAATTTTCTGTAAGGCCAATACATTTTTTCCCTATAATTACTTATCTGTCAGTCTCCTATGACTGATTCATATAAACCATTTCCCTCTGGGTTCAATCTGGGGCCCTGACACAATTGAGTTTTTAGACCTAGGAGGCTAAGGGAAAACTAGATCTTAGATCCCCAAGGGTCTGTCAGTGTGGACACTTTCTGGGCACCTAATTGGTATCTCCAAAACTATATCACCCCTCTCTAAATGAAAACAGCTTTGAAAGCCTTCAAAGCCAGCTGGACCAAGATTATGTCTGGAGGAATAAAAAGGGAGAGAGAAATTTCAGGAAGGCCTTGTTGATAACAAACATTGGAGTGGAAGTGAAGAAGCGAAGAAAATCAGGTATCAGTGAAATCACCAAGTTTCAGGAGCAGCAAACTGGGATGTGGGTAAAGAACTGGCACATTATTGAGAATAATGTGAAGGTGTGATGATGGTATAATGGTGAATATCATGCCTATGTTCCTTTTCCTCCCTCCTATACTCATTGTCACTAATCAGTGTTGGCTTTCTTTCCTTTTGAAAATAGATCAAAACCTAGAATCCTTCTCAACCCTGAACATTCTAGGAACCACTCCAATAGGCAGTACATGAGATGAAATCATGATATGTCATCTCAGAGCTAATGAATAAAGTAGGTACTCACCAGATAGTCACTGGCTAATCATTGATAATAACCTGGGGCAAAATAGTTTAGACAAATTCTGGGCTCCAGGGGAAAAACAGCAGCCAACCTTCTCTGATATCTCATTTCCAATAAAATACACAATAAAATATGGAAAATTCTCACATTCTCCAATGTGCTATGTCTGACTGTATTTCCTGTCTCACCAGTGAAAAAGGAGAGAAATTTTTGATGTAAACAGAAGTTAGTGATTATTTGAAATATATACAAACACTTTCCATTTGAAAGTTGTGTAAGTTTAGAAATTCAGAAGGCTATTATATGACTCTCTGATAAAGAGAGAATTTCTCCTTTTGCCTCCAAACACACATCTGTATCATTGTCTACCTCATCTAAACAGATGGGGAGCTCTGAGGGTCTTTTATGGACCCCTGCTGAGGAAAGTGACCCCAGGCTTTTCTTTCTGCCTGAATGGCTATGGTATGTCATTTGTGATAAGAGATAGCTACCCTCTTCTAGCTGATTACAGCAGCCCCGGTCAAGGGCCACCCAGTGTGGGACGACTCTGATGCAAAACAACTCCGCATTTGGATAGTGATGATGGTTGACATGATGCTCTTGGGAAGCATAAGAGGTGCTCACAGAGAAGACAGGTCACAAGAGCCACTACAATATCCTGAATCATGCCAAACAGATTTATTGCTTCCCTAGATTCAATCTAGACCTACTGTGCATCCCACTGTGAAAGTCTTGGACCAGTATGTGGGAGCCACAGTGATTACGGAACTGCTGAGCACTTGGCCCACTTCCTTACTTTCCTGTAAATGCCAACCTCAAACCTTCATCATTTACAATTTAGGTATGACTCTTTCATATAATCTGAAAGAGTCTGAATAACATACCATCTGTTGTGAAATTCAGAGCATTGAAAGATTTCAAAGGTTTTTTGAGATGTTTTTTGAAAACCATAAACTATTCTGAATAATTCCACCCTACAAAGTGCATCTAATGTTTTAACCCTTATCTGAAGCAATTAAATATTTGGAAAATTAAGTAAATCATGAGAAACCTATAAATATTGATATATAGACATTTACATGACACAATATTTCATCAGCAAAGCTATTTGATGTTTTAACACTTTGAGGAATAAACAAGGACTACTTAGGCCAATATGAGCAGATGGCATGTGGTCAATATTTTCCTTTCAAATGTCTACCACACTTGTAGCTTCCTTTCCATTTGAACTGGAACACCCTGGTTCTTGACATTTCTTACTCATATCTTACAATATAGTTGTGAAAGTGAAAGTGAAGTCGCTCAGTCGTGTCCGACTCTTTGCGACCCCATGGACTGTAGCCCACCAGGCTCCTCCGTCCATGGGATTTTTCAGGCAAGAATACTGGAGTGGGTTGCCGTTTCCTTCTCCAGGGGATCTTCCCCACCCAGGGACTGAAACCGGGTCTCCCGCATTGTAGGCAGACGCTTTACTGTCTGAGCCGCCAGGGAAGTCCCAATATAGTCGTAATGGCTAGCTTTCCTAATTCTAGTCTAAGTGTCCTCCAACCTGTCTTGCAATGCCAGACAAGCCAATTATCTCTTAGAACTTCATTCATGTCACTTCTTTGCTCAGACTCTCTATGGCTCCCCATTTCCCGTGGTGGCACATTTACAATCCTCTTGTTGGGTTACTAGGAACTATATTATCCAGCCTCCTTTCCTGCCAGCCCATATCCTCTCCCATCCCAGCCCAGTTGACTCTTCATGAAGATGTTCTGCTTATTCCTTTGTCTCTGCCCCGACTCTTGGCATTTCCTCCCCTGGCATAGAGGCCCCATTCATAAATCTGTCCCATTTCCTCCCAAGACTAACACATGTCCCATCTTCCACACCAAGTCTTCCCTCACTGACTCCTCTTCCAGGAACTTCACAGAGTGTATACTTGAAAAAAAAAAAAAAGTCATTAAGTTTTTGTTTATTTATTTATTACTTATTTGGCTGCACTGGGTCTTAGTTGCATCATGTGTCTCTCATCCAGTGAACACTCTCTAGTTGTGGTATATGGGCTTAGTTGCCCCACGGCACGTGTGGGATCTTAGTTCCCTGTCCAGGGATCAAACCCGTGTCCCCTGCACTGCAAAGCATATTCTTAACCACTGGACCACCAGGGAAGTCCCCAGAGTGTATCTTTTTGGCTCACAAATCTACTCTGTTTTACAGCATCACTGCTTCTCCATATGGGCCAGTTTTAGCTCCTGAGCTCTTCAGGAAACTTCTTGATTTTGAGTATTAGAAAACCACTTTCTTGTTGCCATTGTATAAATATCCTGAATGCTGCCCACCACCCCCCAAGTGGCAGCTTCAGGAAATAAGATTGCATTAGGAATCTCCTTTAATCAAAAGAGAAAATGGAAAACTCATTTTAATCTCCTTTGTTCAGTGTCCAACCTGCAAAATAAAATTGAGTGAGGCAGTTCTTACCACCAGAAGAGTTTCTAATACTGCTGCTATTAGCTATAAATTCAATTTATAACAAAAGCACACATAAAACACGGTGCTGTTGGAAAATAAGAACTCCCAGAGGCCAGACATCAGGAATCAGACTGGGTACTAGTAAAAGCACTGGGGTTCAGGCCTGGTTGGGCTGGGCTCTTATGAATCTGCTGCTCACAGATATATGGCCTTGGTTAACTCTCTCAGCTTCTCTAGCTTATGCTGTCCAAAAGTAGAGAAAGTCACAGTTAGGACCTCTGAGGCTTGCTCTAGTACTGCAATCCTGGTGTTTGTTGCCATACCTAGGTATAATTTCACACGAAGTTGGAAGGAAACGGGGATATTTTAGAAAACAATTTGGATTGTGAAGCCAATTGCACAGTTGCCACCGCCCTTCAGCTCTTGGTCTCCCATCAGGCCAGAGAAGTGGCCTCCCCAGTAACCCACCAGGGTGCCTGACTTTAGCCCCACCCTTGGCCTTGGTATAATGTTTCCCAACCACTACCTAGTTCCTGTAAAACTTGCCAGTTGACTTAAAAGATTGTCTTATGTATGTGCTTTCTTTTCACCTGGTTAACCTTGAAGTTTAACCCAATTTTGTTTTGCTACTTTTGTTCTCAGCTGACCGTTGGACAGTTTAAGACTCTTGGAGACTTTTATTTAGCTGGACATAGATTGTTCTGTCCTAGGAGCTGTCCCCCGCCCCCACCCCATGTGCTCCTTCTCGTCTGAGCCACAATCTCTCTTCCTTTCTCTGGTGACACTACAGAACCCCTCTGGAGCTACAGTGCAATAGCACAGATCTTGTTCCATGGAGTTTAAATTCCACAAGGAGATTATCAGAGAACAGAGCAGCTGAATGACTAAATGCTAACTCAGTGGAGATATGAAATTTGGCACTTTTTCCCTTCTGGTTAGCAGCCCCCAAAGCCATTCTAACTGCAGTAACATGAATGACACCCCTACTTCTCAAGCTTATGAAGCCTTCCTCGAAAGCCACTACAGGCCAGCATCGTGTGCAGACCTGCAGGCTCCTGGGTCATTGACCTGATGATGCCTTAGAGAGCACCAGACATGAGGATGCATCTTAATTTCAGGCATCCCAGGTTCACTGCAAACATGGATTTGGTGACCCAAAGCCCAGCCGGAGTGAGAGTGGGTGCTCTTGAGAAGTGCTGCTCTGAGCCAGGCATTCCTGCAACAGTCAACTTGGCTTGGGGAAAAGGCTGGAAGGGCATTTAGGCCTCAAGAAGTCAGCGTCAGGGACTTTCTTGGTGGTCCAGTGGTTAAGAATCCGCCTCCAACATAGGGAATGTGAATTCGATCCCTGGTCAGGGAATTAAGATCTTACATGCAATGGGGCAACTAAGCCAGCATGCCACAGCTACTGAGCGTGCACACTCTGGAGCCCATGTGCCACAATGAAGAGCCTTCATGCCGCAAGGAAAGATCCCACATACAGCAGTGAAGAGTCTGCATGCTGCCACCAAGACCCATGCAGCCAAAAATAAATGAATTAAAAATTCAAGAAGTCACTGTCAATAAATAAATAACACTTGCTTGATTTCTGTGACATAATACATCTTCTTTGAATAAGGGATTCTCTTCACTAAAATAAAACTAACCAAAAGAAATAAGTAAAGGGAGACTTTCACGGTCAGTATAAGTTGGCTGTCAGATAATGCTGATTAATAGTAAAACATTACAGCCTCCCTCTGAAGTTGGAGTAGGCACTGCTGAAAATCACAGCTGTGATCATCTAATACAACAGATTTTGGAAACTAGTGGCTCAGTACAGCTGGAGCTCAGGAGATGTACCGGAGAGAAGCAGGGGCTGGAAAATCAGGCAGGTGTAAGTCTTCTTAAACCATGCTGATATTTTGTTTTGTCCTACAAACAATTAGAATCCAATTAGAAGGTTAGATCAGATTTGTATATACCTACAGTAAGGGTCTGTGTTACTAGATAATCCCAAAGTGTTAGTTGCTCAGTCGTTGTCTGGCTCTTTGTGACCCTATGGACAGCAGCCTGACAGGCTCCTCTGTCCATGGGGTTTCCCAGGCAAGAATACTGGAGTTGGTAGGCATTCCTTTCTCCAGGGGATCTTCCTGACCCAGGGATCAAACCCAGGTCTCCTGCATTGCGGACAGATTCTTTACCATCTGAGCCACCAGGGAAGCCCCCACTTAATACTTAGGGAGGAAAAAAATGTACCTATCATATCTATACCAACATCAACTGAAATCCTCTTGCTAATATCCTAAGAACAAAGAAGTTCCAACAACTTCTGCAAATGCCTTTAAAAGGTGTCTTAGGAGCACTCATATAAGCCTGAACCCAGAAAGGCAGATATGCCAAGCACAAGTTGCTTCACCCCATCCTTTGCCTGTAATATTTAGGCTACTAACAGCTAATATTTATTTAGTAATCTGTGCCAATACGTTGCTAAGCATTTGACATGAATTACTCAACCAAGCCTCAAATAATCCTGTGAAGCAGGTACCATAATCTAGCTGCATTTTATTGACAAGAAACAAGCCTGAAAGTGATCAGGTAACTTGCTCAAGGTCAGCCTGCAAATAAGTGGCAGAGACAGAACTCGAACTTCTGTCTGACTACAATACCCATGCTGGTAACTACTATGCTGTCTGGCCCATGGCAGACCTCACCAATCAATCACTGAATTCTTTCTCACTCAGCCCAGACTGGGCTTCTGGACTTCTTTTAGCAGAGTGCTCTAGAAAGCTGTTATGGATAGATCAGAGTTGGCACATGATATGACTAATTGCTGTCTTTGGCATATATGCTAGTTATATCATCTCAGATTCAGTACTGTAAGCCTGAACAACATCAAAAGCTGACCTGTTACCAGAGGTTTGTTTTGACGCCTTTACTTGGAGTTTTTACATTAGAAGTTCCCCCTATACTGCTTTTTCAAGCTGATCCCTATTGGTCAATGTGTGAGTAAGCAAAAGTGACAGAAGGAATTCAAGCCATCCAAAAACTATTAGTATGAGTTTGCTGCCCATAAGAATGCCTTTGATGAGGAAATTGCAGAAGTGATTCCAGAAAGAGACTATGGTTTTATGTGACAGTTCTATATATTTGGATTGTTTGAATTAATGTATTGATAGAAACTAGAAGCATTGTTGAAGGCTCGGAGTTGATTTGGGTTTGGGAAAAGGGTAGTGTATTTCTGAATATCTTCTATAACACATTAAAGGTACCTCTACATTCCACGTGCTGTGCTTAGTCACTTAGTCGTGTCTCTTTGTGATCCGATGGACTGCAGCCTGCCAGGCTCCTCTGTCCTTGGGGATTCTCCAGGCAAGAATACTGGAGTGGGTTGCCATGCCCTCCTCCAGGGAATCTTCCTGACCCAGGGATTGAACCCACGTCTCCTGCATCTCCTGGATTGGCAGGTGGATTCTTTACCATGAGCACCTCCTGGGAAGCCCTTAGAAATGTTCAGTTCAGTTCAGTCGCTCAGTCATGACTGATTCTTTGCAGCCCCATGGACTGCAGTACACCTGGCTTCCCTGTCCATCACCAACTCCCAGAGCTTGCTCAAACTCATGTCTATTGAGTCGATGATGCCATCCAACCATCTCACCCTCTGTCGTCCCCTTCTCATCCTGTCTTCAGTCATTACCAGCATCAGGGTCTTTTCCAATGAGTCAGTTCTTCACATCAGGTGGCCAAAGTATTGGAGCTTCAGTTTCAGCATAAGTCAGGACTGATTTCCTTTGGGGTTGACTGGTTTGATCTTCTTGCAGTCCAAGGGACTCTCAAGAGTCTTCTCCAACACCACAGTTCAAAAGCATCAATTCTTTGGTGCTCAGCTTTCTGTATGGTCCAACTCTCACATTGATACATGACTACTGGAAAAACCATAGCTTTGACTAAATGCACCTTTGTCAGCAAATTAATGTCTCTGCCTTTTAATATGCTGTCTAGGTTGGTCATAGGTCTTCTTCCAAGGAGCAAGCATCTTTTAATTTCGTGGCTGCAGTCACCATCTGGAGTGATTTTGGAGCCAAAAAAATAAGTCTTTCACTGTTTCCATTGTTTCCCCATCTATTTACCGTGAAGTGATGGGACCAGAGGCCATGATCTTCGTTTTTTGAATGTTGAGTTTTAAGCCAGCTTTTTCACTCTCCTCTTTCACCAAGAAGTTATTTAGTTCCTCTTCACTTTCTGCCATAAAGGTGGTGTCATCTGCACATCTGAGGTTATTGATATTTCTCCCAGCAATCTTGATTCCAGCTTGTGCTTCATCCAGCCTGCCATTTGGCATGATGTACTCTACATATAAGTTAAACAAGCAGGGTGACAATATACAGCCTTGACGTACTCCTTTCCCAATTTGGAACCAGTCCATTGTTCCATGTCTGGTTCTAACTGTTGCTTCTTGACAGGCATGCAGATTTCTCAGAAGGCAGGTAATGTGGTCTGGTGTTCACATCTCTTTCAGAATTTTCCACAGTTTATTGTGATCCACACAGTCAAAGGCTTTGGCATAGTCAATAAAGCAGAAGTTTTTCTGGAATTCTCTTGCTTTTTCAATGATCCAATGGATGTTAGCAATTTGATATCTGGTTCCTCTGCCTCTAAACAAACTTTAGAAATGTTAAGATCTGCCAAAGATCACAACTAGCTGATGATCTGCACAAGATCTGAGTTCATGCATCTCTCAAAAGCCCTGGCTCTCTCTCTATCCCATCAAGCTGCTTCTGGGAGGACCTGTCCATGCACTGCTGGGAAAGACAGAGGAGAGAACACTGAAGACCAGGCAAAGGGATCTGAGTCTGTCATCATCTCAGGAATTTTTAACCCTGGCTACATATCAAACCCTTCTGGGGAGGTTTAAAGCACACACACACGTGTGAGCACTATGTCGGGACTATCCCCAGAGATTCTGTAATTGCTCTGTGATAGGACCTAGACATTGATGTTTTTCTTTAGAAGCTCTCCGAGTGATTCTAAGGGGCAAGCAGGGCTGAGAACCATCAATTTTCCTTGTGCCTGGCCTTTTAAGTTAGTCTAAAGCACTCAGGCCTGCTGGCCCAGGGAGGCAATCTGGCTCAGTTCCTTCCCTGCCTGTTTCTCACTTTTTGTTGTTGTTGTTATTCCTCTTGGACCTCAGGGCCTGTGCTGCCTGGGACAGAAACACCCCATTTCCCCTCAGGCTTTGGAACCCAATCCTTGTCCTCCGCTCCAGACAAGGAGGAACCAGAGGAGCAGGACACAGGCAGGAGTGCTATGTCCTGGAAGCCAGTGGTGCTGGGGCTCCGGGAATCTCACAGCCGCACGCAGGATATGAGGAGAGGGGAGGGGCTCAAAGGGAAAGCAGAATTCAATCCAGGGAGAACCTTACAGAGAGTCATCATCAAAACAGAGGATCTAGGCAAGGAGAATTCAGGAAGGAGATCCAGGGAAAACAGCGCAGAGTGGGGAGGGTTTATAGCTGAGTTCAGGAAGCAGAGCCTGGAGAATCCTCTGAGATGGGGATACCACCCGCAGCTGTTGCTTACTTATCAAGAGACTGTGACCCAGAGGGGGTGAGGTCATCTCAGGGCCTGGCCTGGGCCTACCTGTTTACCTGCCTAACCTCAGGGAATCTATGTGCTGTTATCCTTGCACTGCCTCACCATTGGACAAAAGATCTGACTGAAAGGACAAGGCAAGTGAATAAGGGATCCTAAAGCAGAATGTCAGAAATGAGCCAATCTGGAGATGTCTGGTCTCTCGATGAGTCCGGTCATGGTTGATCTTGCTGACTTGCTAAGGAGAGTTACCCACATCAGCTCCACTCAGACCTAGCGGAGAACTTAGAAGACAGATATAAACCTACTTTGGGGCTTATTTTATCATGAGAACTGGTCTTTTGCTGGCAGTTGTGAGCAGGCCAAGGAGGGCTCCACCTTGGTGAGGAGCCCCCATCAAGGAGGGCTCAGATTGGCCATGCCCTTCCCAGGGCTAGAATTCAAGTCATTTCTCTGAGTTCATGGCTTCCTGCTGAATTTCATCCTCTGTGGTTCAGTTGCCTTTCATTCCTAGCCATGTTTTAAACTAATTAGACCCTTCCTTTCTGTGAGCAGCCAAGCCAGGGAACAACAGAGACCCCTGAGGGGTAGCTAGTCCAGTCCTTCCCAAACCTGCTCATCATCAGAGTCTTAAAGACACAGATTTCATGAAGGGGATTTACTGAATGAGAAACTCTGTGGGTGTGTGTCCCCACTCATCTGCCAAATTTCTCATCCAAACTTACACCCACCTCAGTTAGCCTGGACCGAGGAGAATCCTCCTTCTGTAGGCTGAATTCACAGCTGCCTTTCATCCCTGTAAATGAATGCTGCATGTGATCTTTGATTCAGGTGCAAGTCCAGTACACAGGAAGAGTCATAGCTGTGACGAGTACTCAGATAGCCAGCAGCCATTTGCCTCTCTTCCTCCTAAATCAGACTTTTTCTTTGCTATCAACTCTATTGTAGAAAAGTGATCAAAAGCATTTAACTACCCAGCTACTGCATCTAAGATAGCATCTTACCAGGTAGTACAGAGTAATGGAAGTACATTGAATTTTGAATCAGAAGATCCAGGTGTTAAGTCTATACCTTCTCCACCATCACTGGATCACCCTTCTGAACTCCAAATTTACCACAGTCATCACTAAGCTAATATTTATGAAGCAACTGGGGCTTTCCTGGTGGCTCATATAGTAAAGAATCTGCCTGCAATGCAGGAGACCCACTGTGAATCCTGGATCAGGAAGATACCTTGGAGAAGGGAATGGCAACCCACTCCAGTATTCTTGCCTAGAGAATCCCATGGACAGAAGAGCCTGGTGGGCTACAATCTATGGGGTCACAAAGAGTTGGACACAACTAAGCAAAGAGCCTGGTGGGCTGCTGTCTATGGGGTCACACAGAGTCGGACACGACTGAAGTGATTTAGCAGCAGCAGCAGCAGGTGGTGCTAGAGGTAAAGAACCTGCCTGCCAATGCAGGAGACACAGGAAACATTACCATATGCCAGGCACGATGCTAAGGACTTGACCGATGTCATTGGCTCTAATGTTCCCAAAGTACCATTGCACCGAAAACTGAGTCTTGAAAAGTCAGCCACTTCTGCTAAGTGATCATAGTGATGCCAGCCCTGGGTATTTCACAGGGTTGTTGTGAAACTATCAGGAGATGATGATGCCATGATTCCCTATGTATGTGTTTCTCTCCTCAATCTGTAAGTTACTACAGTCAAGACTGTACCTGATTTGTCTTCTGCCCCATGACTCAGCACTGTACCTAGCACATCAGTAGACAGCTGAATGAAAATGAATAAATGATTCTTTTTTTAAAAAAATCAACATTTGAATGAAGCTCTATACAAATGAAGGCCCAGTTGATCAACCTACTGCATCAGTGTGACATAGGCCCCAGAGATACCTGTGTTCTATATCCGTGGTGGGCATTGAATCACCAGGGTGGCTAACAGGGGTTCCGTTTACAAAGGACCTCCTTGAAGGAATGGTAACCAGACATCTGGAGGGTGTGCTCAGCCCTGTGGATCTGGGCCAGTGCTGCAAATTTCCATTTTGCTGCCCTGAAACCCCTTCCCGCCCCCCACCATGCAGCAGGCCTCTGATAAGAGCCTCTGCGAGGCTCCTTGACAATCTCCTCCCACATCTCATCTGGCCTTCTCTCCCCTACATCCTTGGCCTGACCCTGCCTCTCTGGTTCCGACCTTGGCTGTCTTCCTGTTTTGCAATGGGCATTAACCCTGCAGACTGCACCTGTGGCTGCCGTTCTGGACAAACTTCCTTCTAACTCAAGTTTAGCCTCCACGTCAGTTGCCCACAAGGCTGATTTTCCCACCGTGCTTGGTCAGGCTTCATGGCTCAGATTCAGACACCAGACTGAGCCTCCTGGTCAAAACCAGAGCAAAGTCTTTCACCTGCGTTCTCAAGGCTTCCAGGTGGGCAGGGAGCCACCTTGGGACTGGACAGAGCTACTGTCCCCAGTCTCAGCTGATTGAGTAATGATGGTAGGGACAATTCAGGTGGGATACAGCATTGTACCATCCACACAGAGTGAAACCAAACACTCAGAGATATTGTCCATGTCCCAAACCCGTGAAAGGAAAGGAAGAGAAGGATTCCCTAGAAAACTGAAAAACATTCAAATGAAACTTTGGTCCATTAGCAAAATTCTAAGAATAGAAGCAAGATATCCCTGATTTGGGGTCCCATAAAAATAACACCAGAGGTGCCTTAGTGAGATGAAGTGGCAGAGAACCTAAAGATTATGGAAACGAGGAACGAGTGATAATAACGTTGATCTAAATGGCAGAGCGAAAGGACAGGTGGGCCTCAAAGCTGAGCCAGGTTACATTCATTTGTTGTTGTTCAGTCGCTAAGTCGTGTCCGTCTCTTTGAGACCCCAGGGACTGCCGCAGGACATTCATTTAGCTGCTGTAAACCAGGAGTTTCCAGTCAAGTACGCGGAGGCTCCATCAGGGCCACCAGGTGGCGATAGAGTAGAGAACTTTGGCAAGGGCTCAGCTGTGAGCAAAGGAAGACTCGAGGATTTGAGAGGGTGAGGGTTCAGCAGTCCCAGGGGTGGCGCCCACAGGGGACGACGTGAAAACACGCCTTGGTCTTCTCACTCTTGACTGTCCTTGCCTAAGCTGGAAGCTAAAAGGGGGGGCCATGCTCTACTGATTTCCTAGTGACAAAATCCCCAGCATGGCCTCTAGGTACTATTTCAAATAACTGCACTGGTGTGATTCCGGACAACTCTAGGGTGCTGGTCACCTGCGGGGAAAAAATGCCATTTCCCTCCCATGTTCCAATTCAGTGAGAATTCCATACTGTGATCCCAAACTTCACAAAATATGGAAAAAGAGCGTAGCCCAGTGCCCCTTTAATATATTCCCTGTTGGCTCAGGTGGCTCTGACCTGAGACCCAGGTTCAGTTCCTGGTAAGTGCCCAAGAAACACTCGCTTTCCTCCTAAGTAAGCTCCGTCCGTCTGGCAATCTGCCTCCAGCGTCATGCCCAGGTTGCTCAGTGCCCCCTCAGAACTGAAAAAGGTCTCATAAAGCCTGTGGCCCCTCTGGCCAGAGACCCCTTTTTGTCCCAGCGTCTTCCTTGTTCCAGCTTTCTCACTGTGAGGCCGGCCTGGGCAGCTGCCAGGGGCCACCCTGGGAGCTGGAATCTCAGCTCACAAACAGAGCGCTCCACGCAGGCCTTCTGCCCCCTCCACTCCCGCCCTGCTGGCCCTGGCCCCACACCCAGCTTCCAGGCCCCCTGCCCTGCACACTCCGGGTCGCCTGGCCCTGCTTCTCCAACAATGTGTTTCTAATCTGCCCAGGAACAGTCCTCCACGCTCGGTTTTCCTGCCCGGTGTAATCAGCTTCGCCTCTGGGCCTCAGCGTCCCCGGGTGTGTAACCCGGAGGCTCGCACGGAGGTGATCAGATTGCAGGGAACAGTATGTTTTCCTCCCTGCCTCCGCTTGTTTCCGTCAGGCGCCAGGGCCAGCCAGCTGAGCGCTCTTTTTCTTACTCCATTCTCCAGCCCCGCCTCACATGTGGTCTGCTCTCTGCTGGGGCGAGAGGGTCCGCGGTGAAATGCACGGGGCGCGTGCACGGGACTCCAGGAGTGCGTGTGAGCTGTCCCGCAGGTTTTCTAGGGGAGACAGGATTGCTATGGCTGCGGGGAGAGTGGAAGAGGAGGGAGGGACAGGAATTTGCGCTGGCCAGATCTCTTAACATGTTTTGTTTTTGCTTTGCTGCTGCTGTCGGGTTTTATTTTCTTTTTTTTTTTCCTTCCCTATGCTGAGCTGTCATTTCTTAGTCCAGTCAGGCCCCTGTGAACTTGTGGTTCCTCTAGGCAGTAAACACCCTAGTTTCTCAGGCCAGCTATTGCTCCCTTCTCTTGTTTTCTTCCAACATGCAGTTTCTCGAAAAATGGGAGAAGTGGCAACCTCAATGATAAGGGCAAGGTTCAAATCAAAGAACGATTGGATACAATGTTTATTGACTCTGGTACCTTCTTCAATTGTATTCACTCCTTTCTTGTTCTTGGCAGCATTCAGATTAGAAATCAGCAGTGGGGCAATACCTTTAAAAATATTCACCCTTTTAGATCAGTATTAAAATAAATATTTTCAATAAAAATATTGGACAGTTAATAACTAAAGCATGAGCATGCTTATCCCTAGAAGGGGTCAGAGTTCCTTCTGGCCGCACTAAATTTTCCGAGGTGATTAGCAATGTGAGATGTGAGGCTGGCCTCTCAAAGGATCATGAGGTCAGCAGAGGGTGAGTTTGCCTCTGGTACTCCAGCCTCCGTCCCGTGTCATCTGCTGTTTGGACTTGTCCAGGCAAACGTTGGCTTGCTGACCAGAGATGGCTGTGGCTTGCGTGGTGCCCAGCAAGTCCCAGGTCTACCAGCCCATTGTGACCATGCCATGCACACTGGTGACACAGAATGTTTCATCACTTTGCTGAAAGCGGATTTTTTCTTTTTACTGAAAACAGTTTGCTTAAGGAAAAAACTTCATAGTTTCACTATAAGTGCAAAATCAAGATCACTTCTGTAAATAAAAAGGAAGCATAAAAATAGAGAAATGACAGCATGAAGTCATGAAAACAGAACAATGATATTTCAGATACCTTGCAAGCAGCAATAAATCTCATCAGTGTATACAAATAAGTTCCTCTGCAAGAAAAAAAAAAAAATCACTTTCCAATCTTCCTGTTAAAAAAAAAAAAAAAGGAATATCTGATTCCATGTGTTAAGTTTTCGAGGATGATGAAACATGACATCTGTTAAGCACAGTTACACAGGCACAGCAACCAGACTTCCTGGATCTGAGTTCCGGCTCACCATTTAGGAGAGGAGCTGGAAGACCACTGAGGGCCAGTTTCTCCACACCCCTGTGCCTTAGTTCCTTGTTTGTCAGGGAGGACTAATAATAGCACTGATCTCAGAGCTGCTTTAGTGACTGCGTGAGTTAATATTATACATGCAAAACAATTATGACACAGCCTGGCCTGGCACTTAGTAAGCTCTCAATGAACGTTAGCTATCATAATAATTAGTAGTCCCAGTATTGGCATTAGCAAGATTCATGGATTTAAAATTCCTGCTTACTAGAGAATTGAGTTTGAAAGATGGAGAAAAAAATTTTTTTAACTATCTTCCTCAGTGAGACTGGTTACTAAAAGTCAGTTTCTAACCAAAATGATGAAAGTGACTGTGCTCCCCCAAATTTCTCCTTTTTATAAGGATTCCAAAACAATCTCTACAGTCTTAGTCTTAGACTGTATTGAGTTACCTTGTAATGTTTAGAAAACGAAGGAAAACGGGCTCCTCATCTATTCCCTACTGCATCCCCCTCTAGAAAAATAAAGATATTTTATTTCCTTTTCTAAAGATCCCTATATAATATTAAAAACAATTTTCAGCTAGTTATTCTGATAAGTTCAGAACTATATAGTTCAGATAATAAAAACATTTTCTGATATTTAAAACAAATCGAATGCTTGAATCAGCTTAGCAGACACATCCCTGAATCCTTGGTTTACTATCTGATGTCAGCTACCATTTACTGAGGATTAACAGTGTGCTACGCAAGATTAAATTATTTAATTCTCATAATACCCCCAATGACATACATATTGTCTCCATTTTACAGCTGAGAGAACCGAGGCTCAGAGAAGTCAAGTGACTTAGGAGCAAATGACTAATGGTGGTTTCAGGACTGGGATTAAGGTCTGTTCACCATCATTCAGGGCTTGCATCCCATACCTTCCTGCTTCAGTGGGAGCTATAATGTCACTCGAGGTTACAGCTCTGCCTTAGCCTTACCCATGAACCTGGGTCTCAGAGCAGGGCACCAGGGTGCAATGTTCTGCCCCCCTGTAGATTTCTGCTGGCCCAGTCCTACCTGGAAACCAAAGAAGCCTTGGGCACTTGGGCATGAGTGTGCGTAACAGTATGAGCAGGGCTAACCAGTGGCCCCAGAGCCCACAGAGAAACCACAGTGCCTTTTCCTTTGCCTGGGACTGCTCCCTACCCGAGTCCCTTCCTTTCATCCTTCTCTTTTACTAGTAAAACCTATCCTTCTGCTACATTTACCACCTTTTCTACCTCCTTTTGTGTACCAGCATAATCATCTCTCTTGGTCTATAGATCATGTTGGGGAAACACTGAATTAACACGTAGTAAGGCTCTAAGACTGGAGAAGGCAATGGCACCCCACTCCAGTATTCTTGCCTGGAAAATCCCTTGGACGGAGGAGCCTGGTAGGCTGCAGTCCATGGGGTCACGAAGAGTCGGACACGACTGAGCGACTTCACTTTCACTTTTCACTTTCATGCATTGGAGAAGGAAATGGCAACCCACTCCAGTGTTCTTGCCTGGAGAATCCCAGGGGTGGCGGAGCCTGGTGGTCGCACAGAGTTGGACACGACTGAAGCGACTTAGCAGCAGCAGGTCTCTAAGACATGCGTGTGTACATGATGAATATAATTGGAAATTCCATTTATTGTAAGTTCCTCTAGGGTAAGAACTTTGATTTATCTTACTAGAACCTGGAATAGTGCCCAGCCCAGGGTAGGTCTCAAAGAGTCTCAGTTATTGAATGTTTAGCACAAAGGAGCAGTCTTTTACATCTTGACTATTCCTGAGGGCTGGTGTTCCTTATTAAAACAACTGAGATACGTAAAGCCAGGGGAGACTTGGAGGAAGCTTCTGAGGGGGACTGGATTCCGTTTGAGAGGAATGCAGGAGGGGAAGGGAGCTATCTTTGCTGGGAGCACGTGGGGAGGGAAGGAGGTGTTTTTGGAGGTGCTCCCCAAGTGACAGAGGTCCTTATGGGACAGCACATCCAGGGAGGGTGGATACTGCTCTAAGAAATGAGCCCCCGATGGCCCCCAGAGAGTCCTGAGGGGCCCAATTTCACGTTGCCATGAAGAGTCTCATTGCTACATGACAATAGATTTCCTCAGCCGTCATCTAACTTACGACAACAGAGTTCTGAGAAGGGGAAGGAAGGGTTGGCTCCAGCCCTACTGAGTCCCTGCAGTTCACTTTTTTGCTGTTTGTCTGTTACATTTCTTTAGAGAGTCTCAGGTTCCTCACAGTCCTTCTCTGATAATATTTTCAGTTATGGAATCCAACGTTGAATACAGTGTCTTCCAATAGGATCATGTGGCCTCCGGTTTTGACCATCTCTCCTACTGACTCACTACTCTCTGTTTTTCTTGACGCCCTGAGAGCTGTGAACTTTGGTGCTATTCCGCACAAGCAATTTCAACTTTGTCTTTCTGTCCTGGCCAGCCATGGCTCCCTGTTATGTCCATCTCAGCTCAATATCACATTCACTTAAGCCATGTTTTTGTAACCTGGCCCTGACACTCTCATAACTAATTTATTCATCTCTCACCTCGAAGTCTCAGCCCAGCCCTGGGCACCAGACAGGATGGGTCTTGTATGGATTTTTGAGTTTGACAGCTGAAGACTTGAGATATCTAAAACCAAATTCACATGTGATCCAGGGCTCTCAACACTACAAGGACATGTAGTGACAGCCCCTGGGTGTATTGCTGAACATGTTACATGCAAAACACACACTGTTAGGTGCCCTTTGAAGGCGAGCTCTGACATATTTACTTACTCCTTTGAATCCTTGAATTGAGACCATAGGAAAGGTCACCCCTAATTGGGCCCATGGTGCATTCCAGTCAGGTTGTAACTATAACAGCCAGTATCTACTCTAAAGTACCGGCATTCTGTTAAGCATTTCTCAAGTGTTTTCTTATTTAATATGATTGTTCTTGTAACAATCAACTATTATCATTTTATAGATAAATCTAGAACTTGGGGAGACAAACTTAATTTGCCCAAAGTCATGTATCTTGCATGCTACAGGAAAGGACTTGAACCCAGGAAGCCCAGACCCAAGCTTTTAACCAATTGCACTCTGGAACTGAGGCTTTTTAAGGGAGAATTGTATTCTGTGAAAGGAACTAACCACATAAGATTGGGATTGGGCTCCCTAAAACATTGTTTAGTTCTCAGAACAACCATGACAATGTTATTATCTCTAAGTTAATTAAGTTCCCCTTGAACCTTAACCTTCTGCTTGCACAGTGTCTTGAGTAGACTGGTTTTAATCATATTGGTATCCAAGTTCTTCCTCTTGCTTGAACTATCACCAGTCTTTAAAGAACAGTGCTTAATTTTGATCTCCAAGATTTGTAAATTCTAATTTCCCCTCACAGAAACTTCTGCTTTTCTTTAGATTTATTATATCATGCTCTAAGGCCTCATCTTTCCAGGCCAAAAGTCATGTTTTCAGTGTTTTTGTAAGGCAACTCTTCTGTGTCTGTTCCTGACCCCTTGCTCCAGGCAAATCAGCAGTTCTAGACTGTTCCTTCTCTATGCCTTCAGTTTCCCATGACCTTTCAAACTGAAACAGCCTTCCCCGTTTCCCACCTATTCCTTATTTCCTCAAAGCCAAAATCTACACTTGAGGACTGGCTCAAGGATGACCCCCTCCTTGAAGCCTTTTTTAAGCTCCCAGATGGAAGTGATTTCACTCTCATGTGAAATAACTACAGGTCTCTATACCCTTTGATCCTTTGTAGGGTACATTTCACTTTCCCTGTTGGATTTCAGTTAGGCAAAATCTTTCATATTTCTCCTTTTAGATTATTGCTAGTTGAGGGCAGAGTCTGTATCTACTTTCTAGGGACTTGTATTAAATTAGGTACTCATCTATTGGTGCAATGCATGAATGAATATATAAATTAATGATTTTGCTTGATTTTTTTTCTGGAACATTTCTCTTTCTTTATCAGAATTAGATAGTTCTAACTGCTGGGCAGGGCTTCCCAGGTGGTGCAATGGTATAGAATCCCCCTGCCAGTGCAGAAATGTGGGTTCAGTCCCTGGATCTTCAGTCCAGAAGATCTCTTGGACAGGAAATGGCAACCCACTCCAATATGGGAAATCCCATGAAGAGAGGAGTTTGGCAGCCTACAGTCCATGGGGTTGCAAGGAATTGGACATAACTGAGCGACTAAGCATACATGCACAACTCCTGGGAGCATTCCCTGTGATAGATTAGTGAAGATTTACACAAGGCTAAGATAACAGGGATGGGAAAGCCTGGTGGGCTGCTGTCTATGGGGTCGCACAGAGTTGGACATGACTGAAGTGACTTAGCAGCAGCAGCAGCAGCAAGATAACATTTTATAGTTTGTATCTGACAATTTCGAACATGTTATCAGTCATTTAAAACTGCGGGAGCATATTGATGGACGAAGTAAGAGAAAGACAAATATTATATGACATCACTTATAGAGAGAGAGAATTGTAAGAAATACAATAAACTGGTGAATATAACCCAAAAAGAAGACTCACAGATACAGAGAACAAACTAGTGGTTATTAGTGTGGGGGTTGGAGGAGCCATATACAGATGAGGGCCAGGGCTGTGTGAACTGTTGGGTGTAAGATAGGCTCAAGGATATACTGTACACACGGGGAAGTGAAGTGAAGTCGCTCAGTCGTGTCCGACTCTTTGCGACCCCATGGACTGTAGCCTACCAGGCTCCTCTGTCCATGGGATTTTCCAGGCAATAGTACTGGAGTGGATTGCCATTTTCTTTTCCAGGGGATCTTTCCGACCCAGGGATCAAACCCAGGTCTCCCGCATTGTAGACAGACGCTTTACTGTCTGAGCCACCAGGGAAGTCCACACACAGGGGAATATAATCAATATTTTCTAGTAACTAAATGAAGTGTAACCTTTTAAAATTGTATAAAGTTTTTTAATTAAATAACTAAAAATTCAGTAGTACCTTGAATTGAAGTGTTCTTGAAAAGACTGAGACCTTTCTTGGATTAGAACAAGGAGCTCTGTACTTGTCTTTGCAGAATGGAGTGTGGCTATTTCCCTCATAAATACATTACTTTGCTTAACTTTAATCTGAAAATATCTTACATGCAAGTTGAATATTGCACTGGGTACTCTTTCAAATTATATGTCTTACACAGATATCATCATTTGCTCCGTGTGCCTTTACTACCTGTAAAATCTCAAAGTGACAGACACTTTTGTGGCCAAAGGAAATGAGCATCTTAATTCATTTCTCCTAAAATGTAAAGTCTGCAATGAGTTGGCCTGAATTTCTGGCCAACACTGAAAGGCAGAACTCTGCTGAGTAACTGGCTAACCTCTCATTCCCTGCACATATACCATGAGTATTTTGACAAATAGCATTCAAAATTTATTGTTTACCCATGTGCAACTGATGTACAGAAAACTGAAAGGCACAGTTTGCAAGAGTTCTAGAACCGTAAGAGCTGCCTCTGAGATCAAAAGTTGTTCCTTTAGCAAGATCTGAGGGTATGCCAAGAATAAAAAGAAATCATGATTATTTAATAGTTACTGCTGCAACCATATTATGTTAACCTATGTGAATACCTTCTTTTGAGGCGATCATGCATGCTAAGTCACTTCAGTCATCATAGCACTTGCAAAATGAAGGCTTTCAACCCGTTTTAATTTCTAATCTATTTTGCCACCATATAAAAACGTGTTTCCTGTGTCATATAGATCAGGATTCCAAAGCCAGTCCGGGAGCAGCAGAATTTAAGGTCAGTGTTCCTTGGTAACTGCCTAGGGGGCTTCTTGGCCTATTACAGACTCGCAGGCCCCACCTCAGACCCACTAATTCAGCATCCCTGGGGGTGTGGACCATAATGTATTTTTTAAATGCCCTTTTATGATTCCCATCAACTCTCCTGGGTCCACAGACTTTGAGAAAAAGCCGGAAATGGTAAAGAGAGAAAAATTGTGGGGGAGTTGCCCCAATATCCGGGGCCAACAGAATAGAAAGGCACTTACTTCCTGTGAGTTGCGGGGTCATCTGCACCCTGCTCAACATCTGATCTCTTTGCCTGGGTCAAAATGTGTAATGGAAATGCCACAGGCAAAAAAGACCTGTCCAGCCAGCTGTGAGACTTTAGGGAAGTTCTTTACCTTACAGATCATCATTCATGAACAGAGAGGTAGGCCCGATTATCTCCATGGTGCTGGACAACTCACCCACAATCTTTCTCCCTTTACCATTTCCGAATTCATTCCTTTCATATGCACCTCAGCTATCTGGGGCCAAATTCTGTTTCCTTGTTCACTTAAGGAATGGCAGGTGGCTACTTCTTGCCTTCCCCCAGCTCCTCAGCAAACACCATGGCGGGTGGCAGCCTCTGTTGGATCACAGTTTGGGGAGCCTGCATTCACATTTGGAGGCCAGAAATCACTGAGGGCTATGACATTTCTTGTTTATTGATATGACAGGAGATATTTCATTTCCCACCAGCCACATTCTGATTACTCAATAGCCAGCCATTGAACATAGAGCTATAAAGCAAGGGCTTACAAGCTAGGTCCCTAGACCAAATCTGGTCTCTGCCTGTTTTTTAAAAATTTATTAATATTTTATTGAAGTACAGTTGATTCACAATGTTGTGTTAATTTCTACTGTACAGCAAAGTAATTATATATATATATATGTACACATACATCCATTTTCATATTCTTTTCCATTATGGTTTATCACAGGATATTGAATATAGTTCCCTGTGCTATATAGTAGGTTCTTGTTGTTTATCTATTGTCTACATAGTAGTTTGCATCTGCTAACCCCAAACTCCAATTCCATTCCTCTCTCACGCCCCTCTCCCACTTAGCAATCACAGATCTGTTCTCAATGTCTGTGAGTCTGTTTCTGTTTCACAGATAAGATCATGTGTGTCATATTTTAGAATCCACATATAAGTGATATCATGTGGTGTTTATCTTTTCTTTCTGACTTAATTCTATGTATGATAATCTCTAGGTCCATTCATGTTGCTGCAAATCTGTGTTTTGTATGGCTCATTAACTAAGAATGACTTTTATATGTTTAATTACTGAAAAAAATGAAAAAAATTTTACGACACATGAAAACTATATGAAATTTAAGTTTCAGATCCACAAATAAAGATTTATTGGAACATAGTCTTGCCCATTCGTTTACATGTTGCCTAAGGCTATTTTTGTGCAACAGCAGAGTTGAGTGGTTGTGACAGAGATGATTTGGCCTGCAAAGCTTGAATATTTACTCTCTGGTTCATTATCGGAAAAGTTTACAGGCCCCAAAGAGGAAGCATGAGAGCTGGCCCTGGAGGACTGGCTGCCTCTGGCTCTGTGCCATTTGCATATCAGCAGGGCTTAGCTGAAGTTTGGCTGAGTTGATTTAGCAAGCTTCAATCCAAAGTGATTCTGGCAGGGAACTTCCCTGGTGGTCCAGTGACTAAGACTCTGAGCTAAGCTCCCAATGTAGGGGACCTGGGTTTGATCCCTGGTCAGGGAACAAGATTACAGGCCATAACTAAAAGAACCTGCGTGCTACAATGAAGACAAAGATCCCACAAGCCTCAACTACGACCTGGTGCAGCCAAATAAATAAATAACAAAACAAAGAGAGAAGGGCTGGACAGTAGAGGTACAGGGAGGCGGCCAACACCGCAGAGTACGGATGGAGATGCTGGAACAGAAAGGAAAGTCAGGCGGGCCTAGAACAAGGGCTTGGAACAAAGTGAGACATTCTAGAGGCAGGATACTAGACAGGACCAGGATTGGGAGGGGTACCCCACGCAAGAAGTGAAGTGAAGTGTCCGCTCAGTCGTGTCCGACTCTTTGCGACCCCATGGCCTGTAGCCTACCAGGCTCCTCTGTCCATGGGATTTTCCAGGCAACAGTCCTGGAGTGGATTGCCATTCTTCTAAAATGGGCTTGGCCAACTTTAGAAGACTGATCCATTTTCCTATGGAAGAGATTGTTTTCTTCTACTTTTTGGCTGTGGTGCATGACATACAGTATCTTAGTTCCCTGACCAGGGATCAAACTCCTGCCCCTTACAATGGAGGCATGGTGTCTTAAACACCAGACCACCAGGGAAGTCACTACTGTGGAAAGAATTGGATTTGGGCCTTAAGTGAAATGAGGACATAAAACAGTGACTATCTGCTCCTATTTGCTGTTTTCTCAACCTTAAAGGTCTGCTCTTACCTGGAGGTGAGCTTATTTAACCTCTAAGTCCTCATTACTTAACCTGCATCCTCCCTTGACCGTCATCTCAGGCTCTGGATTTGGATTTTGTTGGTTGGTTAGTTGTTTTTCCTCTTGCCCTGGCTGGGTTTGTGGATGATTGAGGGGTAGTCTAGCCTAGGGCCTTGAGTTTAGGGGACCTTTCCAGGACTGTAATCACCTGGGATGTAGCTCCATCAAAGGCCTGTTTTGATCCATCAACCCCTCATCCTGACCCAACCCTTTCAGTTCCTGTAAGTCACCTTTGGGTAAAATAAAGATAACATTTATTAATTTTTTCTTTTAAACAATTGGAAAAATATGACCAAGCCTTTGAGGGGGGAAAAAACCTTTCCCTGACCTCTTTGATCCATTTCCTTGTGAGTTACAAATTCCTGGTAGTATTTCTTTAATGTGGTAGCATTTTTTGCTGTATTATTCCATAATTACCCTCTTAGCCCTTTTGATCCAATCATTTCTGCTTTCATTCATTTTTTAAAAAATTCTTTTAAGTGCTTTCTTTTCCATCAGCTTATTTCAGTCCAAGAAATAGTACTGTGTTATAGGCAGGGTGCTACTGTATTTGTTCCATTTTTGCAGATGCAGAAACTGAGGCCCACAGATGTCAAGCAAATCTTGTTACACAGCTAGCTAGTGGCCAACTTGAGCTAAATATAAAGTCTTTTGACTGGGTTCAGTATCTTTCTGCACCATTTTACTGGCTGCCTGTTACTTTTACACTCTTCTTTCCTTGTCTCAATAATCTTTCCTCTTAAATCATTCTGACTTCAGTCTATATCTTCTCCACCTCCAGCCTCTTCCTCCCTCCCAGCCACATTTGCATCACATGTTCACTGAAGCAGTCACACTCATCTCTGGCCCCCTCAGCATCACTCTTTGCTGTATCAATGGGACCACATTATTGAGAGTCCCTCTCTGCCCTTCATGCCCTTGGTCTTACTTTATGCTCTTATCCCACAATCTTTTGAGCCACAACACACTAGATGATATGGGAAAGAAGATAATTCTTGTCTGTCCTGAGAGAGAACATCAAATCTGAGATGCCCAGAGCTGAGGTTTCTAGCCAGGATTCTCTTCAGTCCTAAAGCACCCCTATGATGCTGGAAATTTTTCAACACGTTCAAAGGTCAATGTTAGTTACCTTGATTTTTTTAAATCATAAATTATAGAGTTGGAGGAGAAGGCAATGGCAACCCACTCCAGTACTCTTGCCTGGAAAATCCCATGGACGGAGGAGCCTGGTAGGCTGAAATCCAGGGGGTCGCTAAGAGTTCAGCACTACTGAGCAACTTCACTTTCACTTTTCACTTTCATCTATTGGAGAAGGAAATGGCAACCCACTCCAGTATTCTTGCCTGGAGAATCCCAGGGACAGGGGATCCTAATGGGCTGCCGTCTCTGGGGTCGCACAATGTCGGACACGACTGAAGCGACTTAGCAGCATAGAGTTGGAAGATACTTCAGACATTCTGTCATCCACTCTTTTCTTTATAGGTGAGAAAACTGAGGCCCAAAGAGGTGTGTGAAATTCACCCCTCAACTCTGTGTTTTAAGATTCGGAAATGAGCATCATAAAATCTTGTAATGATAGGGACATTTCAGTGGTAAGAATTTGGACTCCCATGTTTAAGACCTTACCAAATTGTTGCTTGCCTAGATTCCTGGAATATTATCAGACCAGGAAGGACAAGGGAACATGAGAACCAAACTATACAAAATCTTTCTTCTGCAATTTATCTCTGTATCTTGTTGAAGTAGATAGTAGCTTCACTCTTTAAGTTTTCTGTACATCTCTGAAATGTTACCTAATCATTTGTTCATTGATTTACTCATTTAACTAACATTGGTTAGGCCATCTCTATGTGTCAGATGTTTTTCTAGAAATGAAAGTTATAATCCTTCCCATTATTCCTCCCCTTACAAAGCTTACCATCTGCTTGAAGGAAAGGACACACCAGCAGGCACTGTTATGTAGCCTGAGAGGTAAGCCCGGAGTGCAGGGGAACACTCAGAGCAGACACCCCAAGACCTGGGAGGTAAGCCCATGGC
Organism: Cephalophus harveyi; assembly: GCA_006410635.1. Taxonomy (NCBI): domain Eukaryota; kingdom Metazoa; phylum Chordata; class Mammalia; order Artiodactyla; family Bovidae; genus Cephalophus; species Cephalophus harveyi. The sequence goes on along the minus strand of SJYT01036379.1, from coordinate 72,755 downwards.
GGGGTAGTCAGGAATGATTTACACAAGGAGGCAATTGACTTCTAGGTGGAAGGACAGATAGAAATGAGCTACTCTTTCATTTATTCAATAAATATTGCACCAGGCAGTGTGATAAGGCAATAAGAATAAGAAGAGTGCTGATACAGAGGACAAGGAGGAGGCACATTAGAATGATCGGCCTCTGAGAAGCCTATGTTAGGTAAGACCAGAAAGATAAGACGGAATTAACCATGGGAAGACAGGTAAGACATGGAAAGGGAGGAGTGGGGTAGCAGTGTGATAAGGCAATAAGAAATAAACAAGCATTACAAACGGAAGAAATAAGAAGAGTGCTGATACAGAGGACAAGGAGGGGGCACATTAGAATGATCGGCCTCTGAGAAGCCTATGTTAGGTAAGACCAGAAAGATAAGATGGAATTAACCATGGGAAGACAGGTAAGACATGGAAAGGGAGGAGTGGGGTCGGGGTGGAGGGTGCAAAGGCCCTGGGGCAGAAAACTGCCAAGACTGTATGCTGCTGCTGCTGCTAAGTCGCTTCAGTTGTGGCCGACTCTGTGCGACCCCATAGACGGCAGCCTGCCAGGCTCCTGTGTCCATAGGATTCTCCAGGCAAGAACACTGGAGTGGGTTGCCATTTCCTTCTCCAATGCATGAAAGTGAAAAGTGAAAGTGAAGTCGCTCAGTTGTGTCTGACTCTAAGCGACCCCATGGACTGCAGCCCACCAGGCTCCTCTGTCCATGGGATTCTCCAGGCAAGAGTACTGGAGTGGGGTTCTACTGCCTTCTCCAGCCAAGACTGCATAGTAACTGCAAAAAGGCNCAGTCGCTCAGTCGTGTCCGACTCTTCGTGACCCCATGGACTGCAGCCCACCAGGCTCCTCTGTCCATGGGATTCTCCAGGCAAGAGTACTGGAGTGGGGTTCCACTGCCTTCTCCAGCCAAGACTGCATAGTAACTGCAAAAAGGCCTTTGTGTCTGGTGCAAGGTACTATGAAAAGCAAAGATGCATGATACACTCTAGGGAGGAAAGCAGGGGCTAGCACATTCAGGGCTTGGTAGGCCAAAGTAAAAATGGGCAGCAGGGACTCTCCAAGCAGGACTAGCCCACGTAAAAGTCTACAAATGTGAAAACAGTTGACAGTTGAAGGAACTGGTGTGTGAGCATGGTAGCCTAGGGCATAGCAGCGTCCAATCCATGCCCAGCATGAGCTGGGTACATAGAAGCGTTGGTCATTCCTAATCTGGGTCTTATAAACCTTTTGAACAGACTAAAGCCATTGATCATCTCCCTGGATCATTGGAATGGCTGTGGTCCAGTCTTTCTCATCAGCTGCTGGAGGCACAATTTCAGAGAGCAAACTAGAGACAGCAGCTCACCCAGTGTACCAAGGGGGATGAAAACAAACTCTGCAGTCCCTGGGAGATAAATAGAAATTCAGAAACAGAGAATGACAAGGACAGCTGGCCAGCAGGGAGGCAGGCAAATGGCCAACGGTTCGTGTTTGGATGACGAGGAAAGGAAGAATAAAATGCAAGAGAAAACAAGGACCCTCTCTTCAAAGAGCTGGGAAACACCCTCTGCTTCCCTTCACTTCCCAGCTGGGGAGGGTAGCAGCAGCAGGGCAAGAGGTCAGGAGGAAGCTTTTAGTCCCGGACACCCTGCCTGCTCCCGGGAGACCTGTTGGGGTGGATGTCACTGGGCCGGATGCCGGAAACGGGACACACAGGATGGGGTGCCCAGGCCCCTGCCGATGCCAGGGCCTGCCCTAAAGAACTGGACGTCAGCAAACAGAAAACCATTCAGACCCTGCGGCAGGCGGGGTTTCCATGGCAACCAACTGGTTTCCCCCAGCAGCTACCCATTCCTTCCCTTCCTGGATTAAACTTTGCGTTGGATCACTTTGAGTAAAGTACAGGTTGGATCAGAGGTGTGGTGGGTATGGAAGGTGGTTTTGAGTATGGGAAGAAGAAATCAGGTTTTCTTATTAAGTCTGAGAATTAAAAGCCAGTGGAAGTCTAGGCAGAGATGTAATCAGGCTGTGTTTGGGGGTTTTTTTTTGAGCCTGACTTTGCTTCCAGCTCTGGCACTTGCCTGAGGCTTTTTTATAGCCAAAGGCCACTGGTCACTGCTTCCTCTTGGCCCTTCTCTAGCCATCACTCTTGCCTGCTGGAAGGGCCACTCTGAAGCCAATATTGTTCCCAAGCCCAAGCTGGCTAAAGTCCCTCTGCCCCTTTTCAGTGGCTGACAGATTAAGGGAAAGGGACCCTGAGAATGTTAAAGAAAGTTGACTCCTGGGCTCCACCTCCAAGTTTAGGAGTCATTAAGCCTTGGGTGGAATTTTAGAATCTGCTCTTTTCACAAGAGCAGATTTTGATGTATGCTGAACATGTAGTTAAAAAAACAAAAACACTGCTCTCAGGGATCACCAGACTTCCGAGCATATAGCTGGATTCAGGCTATAGGGTGTATACTCCCCAGGCCATTCGGAGCTGCTGAATATCCTTCAGCACCTTTAAGCTGACACTATAACCTTTCAAAAGAAGGAGGTTCTAAGTCATCACCTGGTGAAATGTGTGTTCCATTCCCTCTTTCAAAATGATTCCAGAGTCTCTAAGAATAGCAGAGTTCATGCCATGCTTGATTTAGATTCAAGTGGGTTCACTGGCTGTCATTTCTGATTCAAATGACCCAACTAAGACCCAGGGGAAGTCACATGAAGTGAACCAGAAAATGAACAGAAATGAGCATGACCAAAACGCTGGGAGGAATTCCTCTCATGCTGGAAACGGAGGAAATGTTTGTGTTGACCTTGCTTTCCTCTCCAGTGCTGATTAGTTTTAAGTGGGATTGTTTTTATTTTTGTGTGCAGTGAATATATTTTGCTTTGAACCTCTCCTAGCCCTTGGTTTCTCTGCCATTTAAGGCAAAGAAATTAAGGAAATTCTTAAAGAAACTGATAGACAAGAAACACAGAGTAAGGAAGAAGTGGGAGGTGACTGAATCTCTGCTCTAGAGACAAAGATGAGTGGTGACTTGTGGAGGAAATGTTCCAGCTTCATATAGTAAAAGTTGGCATATAGAGATTTCCCAGAATGGACCATCCACTGCTCAATGCTCATGTGTCAGAGAACTAAAATTACCCTGGATGAGTTTTTTAAAAGGGTAATATCATGCCACATTTTTTTGTATCCATTATAGTATTCAGCATGATGTTGGCTAACTAGTAGATATTCAAAAAGTCAATGTTAATTTGTGGACTTTAAGAGGTAATTTTGATGGAGCAATATGCATTCTGCAATGCATATAGTGAAGTGTTTAACAAGACTTATAAGTAAATGTTTTTTGGAAGCTAATTTCTAGCTGCATTCCCTACAGTGTTCTTGCTGTGAATGCAGGAAATACTTATTCTGTGATACTGTTAGTCCTACACTGTCCTACATTGTTAGTAGGACATGTGATGAAATGTTTCTTTCCATCTTTAAAAAAAAAAAAGAAGAAGAAGTAATTTTGATGGTTCTAATGCCTGATCAGGCTATCTTCAGTCTGCTGGATAATGCCCTGAGGTTGAGATGACAAAGGAAGAGAAGCACAGTGCTGCTTCTGAGTGCTTCTGTGACCTTGCAGTATTGGTAACTCTCCAGAGAGACTGGCCCAGTATAAGCCTTCAGAGGCATCTGTAAGACTGTGTTTGATCACAAGTTAGGATTCTGAGTTGAAGAATTAAATAAGAGAGGTACAGAAGAGTGCTAAAGACTGAAAAAGGTTCTGGACCTTGACTCCCCCAGCTGGAATCCCAGCACTACCATTTATTAACTGCATGACATCATACAAACTACTCAACCAGTCCTCATCTGTAAAATGGGAATTGTAATAGAATATCATAGGGTTACTGTTGAGGATTAAATGCGAGAACACACTTTAAAAGTGTTTAGAAAATAGCCTGATGCATAGTAAGAATTCAATAACATTAGCTATTATTAGTGTTATCGAGCAGTGATCAGAACTGGATTGGCTTATAAACAAAGGCTCAGGACTATAGCCACAGCTCAGACCCCTCAGAGACAGGTGAGATTCTGCCTTGTCTGTGTCTCCTACCCAGGCTACTTTATACACCTGAATTTGTCACTGAATCATGGAATATAATGATATCAGATACCCAAACATGAGGATTGTTTGCCCTGGTTTCTGTTTCAGTCTCATTTCTAACAATTCCATTCTGTACAAATGTCCTGTCCACATTCTTATTGAGCCTCTAGATCTTCTAGAACCTGAATAAGGAAGGAAAAGAGGGGAGTGGCACATAGCAAAATGTCTGCTCTAGAAATCACAGTTAAGTTACGGGAATGCAAATGGGGGCTTTTGAATGAGGGAAACAAAGGAATCAGAACAAATCTCTTCTGTTTTCCACTAACAGATGCTAAAATGTAGCCCTCAGAGAGAGGAGTCAGCTAGTTTCTAAGGGAAGCTGGGTCCTGCTCCTAGGAGTAAGGATCAAAGGGAACATCTCAACAGGTTTTGAAGTCTGGCATTCTTAGAACGTTGTTTTAACCTTTGAAAACTTTCAGAGCCAGCAGAAGAGAGCCAGAGAAGTCAGCCACCACACAGTTTTAGCCATAGGATTTTTGAACCATTATCTCCAGGTCTTTTACAGTAGCTTCATAGCTTTCTTCCCTCTGCTGCTGGTCCAAAGTGAACGTTACACAGTAAATGCCAGGGGAGAAGCCTAAGTGTTTATATATGTTTAAAATAACATCGAGACTTCCCTGGGATCTGGTGGTTAAGCCTTTTCAATGTAGGGGATGCTGGTTCAATTCCTGGTCAGGGAACTAAGATCCCACATGCCTCTCAGCCAAAAAACCAAAACATAAAACAGAAGCAATGTTGTAATAAACTCAATAAAGACTTTAAATATTGTCCATATAAAAATCTCAAAATAAAATAAAATAGCATCTGAATATATGCTCTGTTGCTTCAGTCGTATTCAACTCTCTGCAATCCCAGGGACTATAGCCCACCAGGATCCTCTGTCCATGGAATTCTCCGGGCAAGAATACTAGAGTAGGTTGTCATTTCCTTCTCCAGGGGATCTTCCTTACACACATTGCAGGCAGATTCTTTATCATCTGAGCCACCAGGAGAGCCCCATCTGAACATATACATACAATGAAATATTATGAAGCCTTAAAAAGGAAGGGTATTCTGACATAGGCTACAAGATGGATGAACCTTGAAAACATGCTAAGTGGAATAAGCCAGTCTCAAAAGAACAAAAGTACCCTTGCATGAAACAGTTAAACTCACATAGACAAAAAGTAGAATGGTGGTTGCCAGGAACTGGAGGGAGGGATGAATGAGAAGCTGTTGTTTGAGTACACAGTTTCTGTTTGAGATGAAAAGATTCTGGAGATGGATGGTGGTGATGGTTGCCCAACAATGCAAATCTACTTAATGCCACTGAACTGTACAATTCAAAATGGTTAAAATGGTAAATTTGATGTTGCGTACATTTCACTGTAATAAGAAACCACACAAAGCAGGAAGAGAAATGAGGTCCAAGTTGTGGCTGAAGTTTCTGTTCCAACCCTGTTATGTGAAGGTTTCCAGTTTCCAGTCTTGCAGGCAGATGTCACGGCAGATGTTTTTCAGTGGATGTCATCATCGGAGGGATGCAGAATCTGCTCTCACTTTCTGGTTTGCCTCACTAGTTCTGATGCCTGCTCCTCTTGAGGGTTCTACTAAGACGGTGGAAGGAACAGAAGGAGGAAAACATGGCTGATGCCCAGGCATTTTCTTGCATAGCTTAGTGGACTTCCTAAGAGAAATGTAGGTTCTTGGAGTCATGGGGTTTATGCAGTGGGTAACTAGAAGCATTTCTCTTCAGTTCCCTAAATAAACAATAGACTTGTCACTACCCAACAGCAAGTTTTGAAGACAGTGAAACCAAACTTCAATTTTACATTTCAGTAGCTTTCAAATTATTTTGATTGCCACCCCACAGTAAGAAATGCATAAGAAGAAGTAATTTTGATGGTTCTAATGCCTGATCAGGCTATCTTCAGTCTGCTGGATAATGCCCTGAGGTTGAGATGACAAAGGAAGAGAAGCACAGTGCTGCTTCTGAGTGCTTCTGTGACCTTGCAGTATTGGTAACTCTCCAGAGAGACTGGCCCAGTATAAGCCTTCAGAGGCATCTGTAAGACTGTGTTTGATCACAAGTTAGGATTCTGAGTTGAAGAATTAAATAAGAGAGGTACAGAAGAGTGCTAAAGACTGAAAAAGGTTCTGGACCTTGACTCCCCCAGCTGGAATCCCAGCACTACCATTTATTAACTGCATGACATCATACAAACTACTCAACCAGTCCTCATCTGTAAAATGGGAATTGTAATAGAATATCATAGGGTTACTGTTGAGGATTAAATGCGAGAACACACTTTAAAAGTGTTTAGAAAATAGCCTGATGCATAGTAAGAATTCAATAACATTAGCTATTATTAGTGTTATCGAGCAGTGATCAGAACTGGATTGGCTTATAAACAAAGGCTCAGGACTATAGCCACAGCTCAGACCCCTCAGAGACAGGTGAGATTCTGCCTTGTCTGTGTCTCCTACCCAGGCTACTTTATACACCTGAATTTGTCACTGAATCATGGAATATAATGATATCAGATACCCAAACATGAGGATTGTTTGCCCTGGTTTCTGTTTCAGTCTCATTTCTAACAATTCCATTCTGTGCAAATGTCCTGTCCACATTCTTATTGAGCCTCTAGATCTTCTAGAACCTGAATAAGGAAGGAAAAGAGGGGAGTGGCACATAGCAAAATGTCTGCTCTAGAAATCACAGTTAAGTTACGGGAATGCAAATGGGGGCTTTTGAATGAGGGAAACAAAGGAATCAGAACAAATCTCTTCTGTTTTCCACTAACAGATGCTAAAATGTAGCCCTCAGAGAGAGGAGTCAGCTAGTTTCTAAGGGAAGCTGGGTCCTGCTCCTAGGAGTAAGGATCAAAGGGAACATCTCAACAGGTTTTGAAGTCTGGCATTCTTAGAACGTTGTTTTAACCTTTGAAAACTTTCAGAGCCAGCAGAAGAGAGCCAGAGAAGTCAGCCACCACACAGTTTTAGCCATAGGATTTTTGAACCATTATCTCCAGGTCTTTTACAGTAGCTTCATAGCTTTCTTCCCTCTGCTGCTGGTCCAAAGTGAACGTTACACAGTAAATGCCAGGGGAGAAGCCTAAGTGTTTATATATGTTTAAAATAACATCGAGACTTCCCTGGGATCTGGTGGTTAAGCCTTTTCAATGTAGGGGATGCTGGTTCAATTCCTGGTCAGGGAACTAAGATCCCACATGCCTCTCAGCCAAAAAACCAAAACATAAAACAGAAGCAATGTTGTAATAAACTCAATAAAGACTTTAAATATTGTCCATATAAAAATCTCAAAATAAAATAAAATAGCATCTGAATATATGCTCTGTTGCTTCAGTCGTATTCAACTCTCTGCAATCCCAGGGACTATAGCCCACCAGGATCCTCTGTCCATGGAATTCTCCGGGCAAGAATACTAGAGTAGGTTGTCATTTCCTTCTCCAGGGGATCTTCCTTACACACATTGCAGGCAGATTCTTTATCATCTGAGCCACCAGGAGAGCCCCATCTGAACATATACATACAATGAAATATTATGAAGCCTTAAAAAGGAAGGGTATTCTGACATAGGCTACAAGATGGATGAACCTTGAAAACATGCTAAGTGGAATAAGCCAGTCTCAAAAGAACAAAAGTACCCTTGCATGAAACAGTTAAACTCACATAGACAAAAAGTAGAATGGTGGTTGCCAGGAACTGGAGGGAGGGATGAATGAGAAGCTGTTGTTTGAGTACACAGTTTCTGTTTGAGATGAAAAGATTCTGGAGATGGATGGTGGTGATGGTTGCCCAACAATGCAAATCTACTTAATGCCACTGAACTGTACAATTCAAAATGGTTAAAATGGTAAATTTGATGTTGCGTACATTTCACTGTAATAAGAAACCACACAAAGCAGGAAGAGAAATGAGGTCCAAGTTGTGGCTGAAGTTTCTGTTCCAACCCTGTTATGTGAAGGTTTCCAGTTTCCAGTCTTGCAGGCAGATGTCACGGCAGATGTTTTTCAGTGGATGTCATCATCGGAGGGATGCAGAATCTGCTCTCACTTTCTGGTTTGCCTCACTAGTTCTGATGCCTGCTCCTCTTGAGGGTTCTACTAAGACGGTGGAAGGAACAGAAGGAGGAAAACATGGCTGATGCCCAGGCATTTTCTTGCATAGCTTAGTGGACTTCCTAAGAGAAATGTAGGTTCTTGGAGTCATGGGGTTTATGCAGTGGGTAACTAGAAGCATTTCTCTTCAGTTCCCTAAATAAACAATAGACTTGTCACTACCCAACAGCAAGTTTTGAAGACAGTGAAACCAAACTTCAATTTTACATTTCAGTAGCTTTCAAATTATTTTGATTGCCACCCCACAGTAAGAAATGCATTTTACATCAAGACAATGCATGCTTTCATACTGTAGAATTTATATAACTGAAACAACAGTTTTGCCAAATAATTCTTGCCCTTGTTACATGTAGGGGACTGGAATGTTGAGCCTTTTCTCCTCAGTTCTTTTCTATTCTGTTGCATTTTTGATGTTGTTGTGACATTGTTAACTATTTATTGAATGATACAGTAATAACAATGGAAAATGACACAGAATCCATGCTCTGCTACTGGGGGTTTGCTTTTTTCTTTTTCTTGGCAGTTTCTCAAACTATTAGGAGGCTATTTCACCACAAAGGAACACGGTCTTTAAAGCCCCTGGGCAGTTTCACAATGATGATAAAAAATCATAATTAAAAAAAAAATAAATTGTAGAACTAGGACTCTTTTATGTAAATTTCCCTTTAAAGTGCTAGTTGTACTGCATTAAATTTGTTCAGAACCCTCTAACGCATCTTGATCTCTAATGCATCTTGATCTACAGCTCAGAAAATACTGTATTATATCTGCCTCTTTGGGCTTCCCAGGTAGTGCTAGTGGTGAAGTACCTGCCTGCCAATGCAGGAGACAACGGTGGGTTCAATCCCTGGATCTGGAAGATCCCCTGGAGGAGGGCATGGCAATCCACTCCAGTATTCTTGCCTGGAGAATCCCATGGGCATAGGAGCCTGGTGGGTTAGTCTGTGGGGTCGCAAAGAGTCAGACACAAATGAAATAACTTAGCATGCATGCATACATATCTGCCTCTCTAGCCATTGGGTTAATATGAAATGGCTTGTTTCAGGGAGCTGACTATAGGCAAGACTCTCAGCTAGCAAGAGGAGTCTTCAGGTCAGTTTCTTTTCAGTTTCAGAGGGAAAAAGCCTGATGTGACGCAGGAACTGGTTGCAAAATAAGTGTGTAGGAGCCACAGGCAAGGCTCAGCAGGAGAGGTTTGGATCATGAGTCTGCCCTTCAGCAGAAACAGTGAATATGGGCGTCAGCAAAGTCTCCCCTTCTCAGACACCACCGCAAACAATTATCAAATCAAATCTAATTCAGGTGATTAGGGAAAAGGCAAGAACAGGAAATCCTGGAATCCTGCTAAGCCTTGCAGTAAGGAGTCCACACACTATGTGCCATTTTTTCAGAGGGAAATTAAAAGTCAGGTAAAGTTTGAGGGCACATGTGGTGTCACTTTTTCAAAGCCTCCAAGACTCAATTACTATCTCACTTCTGGGCCCATCTTTCTTGCCATGTTGTATAGGGACCTGGGAAAGAGAATCTTGAAAACTTGTGCCTGTTTTCTGTTTTGGTGGCTTTTTCTGTGCATGTGAGAGAGTTCTGAAGGAAGGTATCACCACTATGGGAGTGTGTGCTTACTCGCTTACTGGCCACTCACAGTCCAATCTGAGATGAGCGGAATTAACATCCATTGAGATCATATGGGAAAGCACATGTTGTGACGATGAAGTCCTGCATGCACCAAAAAAAACACCTATTATTTTTGCCAGATATGTTAAGATGATTCATTTTCCAGGGCTCAGAAACTAAACTAAGAATTTATTTCCCCCTCAAAAAAGACAAAACCAAAACAAGGCAAAGCCTATCTAAACAGACCCCAGAATACTCTCTAATGTGGTATAGATTATAGATGTTTAAGAAAGTCATCCAAAGCAGAAACCAACACAACATTGTAATGTAGTTATCCTCCAATTGAAAAAAAAAAAGTCATCCAGCATCTGACACACTTTGTTCAGGGCATTCTCAGGCTTCTAAAGTCAGCTTCTATATCCTTTCCTGTTGAGGTCCTTTAATGGACCAGAACCTGGTGGTCCAGAGTCGATGATAAGAAAGTAAAGGAGAGAAAGAGGCTGATATTCCTTGGTTTACACAGAAAGCCAATAAAGCCCCTGGCACGGGGCTTGCTCTGTTCACAGAGGGCTCAGGCGCCCTCTCGATGGGGTGAAGGTGCAGAGCGCCTTCTCGAGAGGGTCTTAGAAGCCCAGGCAGGAAAGTGAACTCAGAGGGCCTCTGCATTCCAAGGGATCAGCCTGAAAGAGAAAGAGAGAGACAAAAAGAAAGACATGGGGACAAGAGCTCTGAGGGAGCAAAGGTGTTTTAATTAACATGGTGTGTGCATATATACTGTCTTACAAAGTAGTTATTCTCAGCAAAGATAAAGATTAAAATTCCAGACTTACAAAGCATAGGTGATCCATATTAAAGAGAGAGATTTGTAAACAATCACTTTTACCGTTAGGTTCACAAGGAGGAAGAGAATACTTATCACCATATAGAAATGCTAATGAAGGAGATGCCTGGATTCCTCAGTCCCAGGAGAGGCTTGCCTCTCCTCTTAATTCCTGAATTAATAAGGAGCAGAGAATTCCTGACAGATCCAAAACAGCGCACAGGAAGCCTCCTGTTAAGTGCTTCCTGACACTTTCCTATTAAGGGCTTCCCTAGTAGCTCAGCTGGTAAAGAATCTACCCGCAATGCAAGAAGACCCCAGTTCAATTCCTGGGTTGGAAAGATCTGCTGGAGAAGAGATAGGCTACCCACTCCAGTATTCCTGGGCTTCCCTTGTGGCTCAGCTGGTAAAGAATTCACCTGCAATGCAGGAGACCTGGGTTTGATGCCTGGGTTGGGAAGATCCCCTGGAGAAGGGAACAGCTACCCACTCCAGTATTCCACCCTGACGAAGTCCATGGACTGTATAGTCCATGGGATCACAAACAGTTGGACATGCCTGAATGACTTTCACTTCACTCACTTCTCAAAGATGTGCCTAATATGAAGGGAGGTGGGCCCCTCTCTGCTACCTCATGTATTGTCTCTCTTGGGCAATAACAAGACTGTGGCTTCCACAATGTAAAGAAAATGCCATGATCAGAGTCCGTAGGATACATTATGGATATCAAACAATTCAGGTTATCATCTTCTTTAGTTTCAGTGATGGAATGTCCCACTGGAACAATGTTTAAAGATCATCTTTTTCCAATTCCCTCAATACATCATCCCAAGTCACTTGGAATACATGGGAATGGACTTTACTTCCAAGCTTACCTCCTCCAAATCAATTCAACTCATCCTTTTCATTTTCTAAATCCCAATAAACAGGTGGTCCTCACCACAGAATTCCACTCATTTCCCTCTTTTTTCTCCATGTGGACAGCATGCCATGTTTTCACTTACATTATATCTCTGGCCTTCCCCTTCTTTCTTCCCCAGCACATAGCATTGGACTCTGTTTGTTGACTGACCCCACAAAGTCTCTACTTAGTACATGTTCATTCAGACAGGAGAATAAGCTGTGGAAGGTGTGGCTGAATCTTCTCCTAAAACAAATTTCAGCCCAAAGTGTGAATTTCAGATTCATATCTGACTATGTGAAGGAGACTTTGCTGAATATTCCAAGATATTGCCTGTAATTAGCAAAGTGTGTTGATTATGCCACCTTGAGTTGCCTGAAACAGAAATTGCGCACTCAAGCAGGCTTAATGAATATATTGCCTCACATAACTTAAAATCCAGAGATGGCTTGATTTCCAGGAGAGATACGGTTCAGTGATGCTCAGTAATGTCATTAAGGACAAGGGTTACTCCAGCCTTTCCATTCTGCTGTCTTTAGCATCGACTTCACTGCAAGGTTGGTTATTCTCAATACAACAATATGGCTGCCCCTAGATATCAGGCTATGTGCTCCTTGTTCATGCCCAGGGGAGAAATGAATGAAAGTAGCTTCTCCCCAAAGTTCACTCCTTTAGTCTTATTGGGCCAGAGTAAGTCATGTGTCCACGACTGGCTCAATGACAGTTGCCAGAGGAATGCTACATGCTAGTTTCTGTAAACCGAGGCTTCTATGTAGCAGCACTATTGACATTTTGGATGGGTTGTTCTTTGCTGTCAAGCCATTCTATACATTATAGGATATTTAGCATCACCCTTGGGCTTTATAATTCCCTATCACTACAAGTCATGAGAATTAAAAATATCTCCAGACATTGCCAAATGGTGGGGGTGATGGGGTAATCACTCCTGGTTGAGAATCACTGATATAGACCAATCAAGCTACTTATTGGCTCTGTGCCTCAGTTTTCTCATCTGTAAAATATGAATTATAACAATAGCTCTCTCATATGGGCTTCCCTCATAGCTCAGTTGGTAAAGAATTTGCCTGCAATGCAGGAGACCTGGGTTCGATTCCTGGGTCAGGAAGATCCCTTGGAGAAGGAAATGGCAATCCACTCCAATATTCTTGCCTGGAAAATCCCATGGACAGAGGAGCCTGGCAGGCTACAGTCCAAGGGGTTGCAAGAGTCAGACATGACTTAGCAACTAAACCACCACCACCATGATCATTATGAGAATTACATTAGTTAATTTATTAATTTATTAAATTAGTTAATTTATTAAGCCTGGTGGCTAAGTGGTAAAGAATCTGCTGGCCAAAGCAGGAGACACAGGTTCAATTTCCTGCTCTGGGAAGATCCCACATGTCTTGGAGCAGTTAAGCCCAGGCCCCACAACTATTGAGCCTGTGTAATAGAGCCCATGCTCTGCAACAAGAGAACCTACCACAGTGAGAAGCCCGTACACTGTAACAAAGAGTAGCCCCCACTCACTGCAACTAGAGAAAAGTCTGTGCAGCAGTGAAGACCCAGCATAGCCAAAAATAAATAAGTAAAATTACTTTTAAAAAATCAGTTAATTTATTTAACAATATAGAGTATAGTCAGCACTATTTAAATGTTTGCTATTACCTTTATCCACTACTTTTAGTGACTGGAAGGTAGGAAGTACTCAATAAATATTTTCTGAATGAAATAATAAATGCAGTTAAAGAGTCATTTGCATCTGTGAAACACAGATGTAGTTCAGTAAAATAGTTTTCTGTAATGCTATTCCTCCTAAAAATTTCTGAAGTTGGGATTGTACTCTGAGTTTGTGGGGCATTTAATTTCTTCACTTGAGAAGAAACCTTGTGTTCCCAATGGAAGGTAATGTTATTCCTTGTTATATGTATAAAGGTAAAACCTGGTGCCAATCAGAATTAGCATGGTCATTACAGAATGAGAAGAGTGAGCTAGGAGGAATCAGCGGCCTTAGATGGATCTGATGATTCACTCATTTAACACACGGAGTGGGTCTTCTCTGCATTGTGTCCTGGAAACCAGTGTTGAGAATATTTCCTTAGCTGAATGCTGTGGAGGAAAAGCAGTCTGAAGTCCAGTGATTAAAAATGCTGAGGGTTGGGAGTTCCCTGTTGATCCAGTGGCTAAGACTCCGTGCTCCCCATGCAGGGAGCCCAGGCTTGATCCCTGGTCAGGGAATTAGATTGCACATGCCATAAGAGTTCAGAGCTAAGACCCGGGGCAACCAAATAAATAAGTAAATATTTTATTTAAGTGCTGAGGGTAGTACCTTGGTGGCATAATTTAAAAGTTTATGCATTTTTCACTTTGTTAATGTTAGTAATAATAATGCATATATTTGAACAGTGCCCCCATGCAGTTTTAAAAAACCCTTTCACATGCCTCTCTGAAATGATAACTGGGAGTGAACCCATATCATAAAGATATTTTATCTACAGAAGCTGAGCTTAAGGAGTCCTGAAGGAGAACTTAGGCCACACAGATTGGCCAGAGTTCAAGGGCTGGAAATCACCAAGGTTGAGGAAGCCAGCTTACGGTCATAAAGCCTTGCATGTCAGGACAGTGGTGACATGAGTACTTCTTCAGGAACATTTCTTGGCAAATCAGCAGAGGCGATGAGTGGAGAGTGGATTAGGGGCACATGCGGGGGTAAAGATAAGTGACATAAGCTTCTGGTTAAGCGTGGTGGGTGGAAGACGTGATCACCATCCTGAAATGCCACTAATATGTCAGGGGAAAGATTTAAGAACCCATTACACATAAACAATCAAGGACAAAGAGAATGGGACAGAAGCCAACACTAGGTAAGAAACAGGAGAAGCTGGGGAGAAGACAAGGGTGTGTGTGTATGTGTGAATATGGGCTGGGTGAGGGGTGTGTGTGTATGAGATGCATGTGTGAGTATGTGAGGTATATATGATATGTGTGTGAAAAGTGAGTGTGTGTGAGCATGAAGCGTATCTGAATGTATGTGTACATAAGGGCTGTGTGTGTGTGAGGTGTATGTGAGGTGTGAGTGAATGTGTACAAGTGTGTGCATTATTCATATATATGGGGTGTATTGTATGTGTGTTTGTGCATGAGATGTTTTGTGTGTGTATGATGGGTGTGTGTGTGTGTGTGTAGGGTAATTGTAGGAAGAAGCTAAGGTCTCTTCTTCACAGTAGGAGGTTCTTAGTCTGCTCAGGCAGCCATAACAAAATACCACAGACTGGCTGGCTTAAATGGCAGACGTTTATTTCTGACAGTTCTGGAGACCGAGAAGTCCCAGATCTAGGTGTGGGTCAGTTTGGTTCCTGGTTGGCTTGAGGACAGCCACCTTGTCATTGTGATCTCCTGTGGCCTTTCCTCTGTGAATACTCTTAGAAAGCTGTCTCTTCCTCATCTTACAAGAGCACTAATCAACCCTGGGATTTCTTTGGAAGGAATGATGCTAAAGCTGAAACTCCAGTACTTTGGCCACCTCATGCGAAGAGTTGACTCATTGGAAAAGACTCTGATGCTGGGAGGGATTGGGGGCAGGAGGAGAAGGGGATGACAGAGGATGAGATGGCTGGATGGCATCACTGACTCGATAAACATGAGTCTGAGTGAACTCCGGGAGTTGGTAATGGACAGGGAGGCCTGGCGTGCTGCGATTCATGGGGTCACAAAGAGTCGGACACGACTGAGCGACTGAACTGAACTGAATCCTATCAGATCAGACTCCACCCGTATGACCTCATTTAACCTTAATTACTGTATAAAGACTCTTATTTCCAAACATAGTCACATTAGGAGTTGGTACTTCAACATATAAATTTTAGAGGGAAATAAATCATTCTATAGCAGAAGTCAACAGGAGATATGAAATGGTAAAATTAAATAGCATATTATTTAGAGAAATAGTGGTAAACATAAGAAATAGTTAAGAGTTAGAAGAGATTGACCCTGAGGCAAAAGACAGGGTACAGAGGAATGAGGCAGGGATAATGGCAGGAATGAAGCTGCTGATAATTATTATCTGCCTTTAAACTTCAATTCTTTCATAAAGTTTCCTTTGACTGAACCTTGATTGATTAAGGCTGGGAGGAAGAGGAATAGATGGGGTGCCTTGTCATTTATCAACCAAGCTGGAACATGACTGAGAATGAAGAGGAGCACTATTACATAGGGACAACAGGTGTGAATGGAACAACCCTGGATAAACTGGGATTTAGAGTCAGCCTACTTAGGCGGTAACTAAGGCTTGGTTTTATTAAAAAATGGGGAAGGATTATTTCAGTGCTTTAGGGGCAGAAGGATGGCTACCCTTCCGGCATTTGTGGAGTGGTGGATAAACAGGTCAAGTGAAATCCCCTCAACTGAGTGGCATCATTTTGGGAAGTTGTTCCTGACCCTTCTGCCAGGCATCCCAGGGCAGAGTTCAGTGTTCCTCTATGCTTCCTAGTGGAGAAGGAAATGGCAACCCACTCCAGTGCTCTTGCCTGGAAAATCCCACGGACAGAGGAGCCTGGCCGGCCACAGTCCAAGGGGTTGCAGAGGCAGACGCGACTAAGCAACGGAGCATGAGCATGCTTCCTAAATATCTTCTTCATATTTTCATTGACTAATTTACCACACCCCCACTGAGACCATGATTTTCTTATTTGTGTCCTGAGCTCCCCTGTAGGACTCCCACACCCAATATTGGATTGACAATTAAACCATGGTCCATCTAAAGTGAGGAGACCATGTAGTATTACCTATGACATTACTGAAGAGTATTTAATTACATGGAAAAGGGTTTTTCAGGTATTACTTGAAAAGTTTGTAAGATGTGTATATAATACAACCCCATTTTAATAAATAAGCATATTTAGAGAGCTTTCAGTATATAAAGAGAGATCCACTCAATTTTTAGCAACTATAAAGTGTTTCATTTCATGGAAGCACCATGAATATTTAACTAGTTCTTATTGACAATTAGATTGAATATAGCCATCTGTTACTATAAACAACAGTGCAACCATCTTTATATACATATATATACACACACATATATATCCACATACATATATTTACACACACAATATTTCTCTGTACTATGCAAAATCTCAGGTGAAATGACTGGATAAAGGGTACTTGTGTTTTTAAGGCTTTGTACCAGCTGTTTCTTTTGCTTAAAGTGTTTTTTCCTTAGGTCTTCACAAGTCTTCTGATTATGAATTCTATCATATCATTCTGTCTTATCTTTAAGAGTTCATCACTACCTGAGACTTTATTTCTTATCTAGTTTCCGCTAGAAGGTAAGTTCCTTGAGAGAGGTCAATAAATAATTGTTGGAAACATGAGCGAATGGTGAATGCGTTATATGTCTGGACCAAAACCAAGGCAGGCAAATGTTTATGTTCACTATGGTTATTTCTGTTTATAACTGAGTTTATCTTTATGCTTATTTGAATTTTTCAAATTTCTTACCATAGAAATGTATGCTTTTGTAATCATATGGCTATTTAGTGTTTTCAATAAACTGTACAAAAAATGACAGGACTAAATCTTAGAATTTATTATGGGTCAACTGTACTTTATAATACATAGCCAGTTTTTGCTATTGAATTGCAGAGATTAGGACTTACCTGATGACCCAGTGGTTAAGACTCTGTGCTTCCACTGAAGGGGTCCTGGGTTCAACCCCTGGTCTGGAAACTAAGATCCCACATGCTGTGTGGTATGGCCAAAAAATAAGAAATTAAAAAAAAAAAATTGCAGAGATTGCAACTTATTTTTAAAGTCCACCAAAAATTTTTTTTTTAAGAAAAAGAGAGAGAATAAGAAAGAAAGGAAGAAAGGAAGAGAAAGAGAGGGAATGAATGAAGAAGGTGGGAATAAGAAAGAAAAAAGCCAACAGGATATACTAACGAGGTGATGAGGTGAAGTCGCTCAGTCGTGTCTGACTCTTTGCGATCCCGTGGACTGTAGCCTATCAGGCTTCTCCATCCATAGGATTCTCCAGGCCAGAATATTGGAGTGGGTTACCATTTCCTTCTCCAGGGGATCTTCCCGACCCAGGGATCGAAGCCGGGTCTACTCGCATTGGAGGCAGTCGCTTTGACCTCTGAGCCACCAGGGAAGCCCCCATATACTAACATAACTGAAATAAAAATATTTATAAAATATTTATTTCACCCTTGCTTACTTAACTTCCACATGTATCCACTTCATAATGACATTCTGTTGGAAATGCTGGCTGGCTGTTTTTACTTTGACACAGACTCAATTTTCTTGAGTCCTGTAGGGCAGCTCCTCTTCTGAGGTGGCACATCCCAACCAGTGAACAGAGACTCATGAGTAATTGTTTCCCATCAGAACAAGACAGCCAGCTTTCCCACAGATTTCATGTCCATAGACCAGGCACAGGGGCATCTGATGCAATTCGGGATGCTCCAGGAGCAGGGATGGAAAGGACACAGGACTCATAGGGATCCCTTGCAAAGTCAGAATTTGAACTCTGGGCCTGATAAGCTCCCAGAGTCAGATGGAGGAGAGTAAATAGGAATTTCTGGGGAAATTCAAGTAGCACAGATTTAATTGGGATAAACTGACAGTCAAGACAGGTTAAAGAAGAAGTTGGTCAACAGCTGGACTAAAAGAGATCTTGCGTTTATCTGCTGATTAATTATTGCACCTTGATTGATGTCATGGGGGTGCACTGCATTTAAGCCCCTGGAACATTTTAAGAGCTGGATATTCCCAATTATTTTAAAAAATCTATTGAGTATTGTGATGGACTGTCCTCCAAATTTAATTTGTTGAAGCCCTACCCCCCACCAACAGTATGACTGTATTTGGAGAAAGGGCCCTCACAGAAGTAATTAAGGTTAAATAAGGGCACAAAAGCAGTGGTATAATTAGCGTCCTTAAAAGAAGAGGATGCGAGACCAGAGCGCACTCTCTGCATGCACACAGTGAGCAAAGGTTACATGAGGACACTGCCGTCTACACACAAGGAAAAGAGCCTTCACCACGAACCAACCATACTGGCACCCTGATCTTGAACTTCCAGTCTCCAAAACTATGAGAAAATAAGTTTCTGTTGTTAAGTCACTCAGTCTGTGGAATTTTGTTATGCAAACTAAGACATGTTGGGGACAGAAAAAATGTCCACTGGGATTGTTGCAGTCCCCACAAGCAAATGTTAAAAACAAAGTGCCCAGGTTTAATAAAGTAAAGGTAAAGACATCACAGTCAGGGCCATCCTTCTTACACACAGGTCAGATTATAATGTTCCTCTGCTTAAAAACCTCCCCAGAGTCCCTGAGTCCTACAGGACAAAACTGGAGTCCTTTGCATGGCTAACCTAGCCCTGCCCAGCCTGACAGAGCCCACAGTGGAGCTTCTTCTCCAGCAACTGTCACCACACCCTGGCTGGAGCATGTCACCTTGGAGGAGGAGCAAGCCTCAGAGGATCCAAGAAATGAGTCTGTGTCAGAGTTAAAAGCCACCAAGCAGCATTTCAACAAAAGGTTCACTCTAAGATGACTTCTCCTCTGCCCTAGAATTCGGCCACAGGCAATTCTAGACATCTAATCAGGTGCTCTGAATTTTCAGTGTCTACTCTGCTCATGTTATTCCCTCTGAATTTCAGGAGATATGATCTGGTTACAGGTGGATAAGATAAAGGCTGAGATGTGATTGCAAGAGAATGTTAAAGGGGACTCCCATTTTCCACCATGGTGCACTAAATACCTATACTGGACGTATGAAGGAGGTGTCCAGATATTTTTTTAGACCATTAGCTGATCACTTTATACAAGATGTTTAAAGAGGCTAAGAGAGGGGATAGTTTTTTGATGAGTCATCTGTGTCCTGCAAGTCACAGGGAGGTGGAGAGAGAAAAGGAAGTCCTTTCCCCTTGTTTTATTCAAATCAAGTGAGAGGAACTTGCATGGAACCACCTGGGAAGCTCATTATTTGTTTTCTGCAGTTTGTAGGGCACAGAGGACTCTGTCACATGCTGAGGCATCTGAAGGCAGAGAAGCTATGGTTGAGAGCATCCTGGGAAGGGCCAGAAGAAGCAGCTGTGTTTGACACTTTGCACGCCAAGGATTTGTCACAGCCAAGGCTTGATCAGGGCTTCCCTGAACCACATGTGGGCCATCGGATAGAGCCTGCTGGGTTTCTTAAACCCCACCTGGGACAGCCTGTTGGAGGGGAGAGGAGGTGGGGATCCTAAGTGCCCAGCCAAAAGATGTACCTGTCCATTCAAGGGAATAGCAGGAGAGAGAGTCCTACAATGAAGACTTCAAAGAATTCACCAAATGCCCTGACACAGAGTCGGATTGAAATACATACATGCTGTGTGCAAAGGAAACCAAGTGTAATCCCTAATGGTCAGCCGATTGAGAGCTTTCCTGAGCCTGACCTCTTCCCTCTTTCTCCACTCCAATCTTCCAGAGATTAGAGCTTGTAGCTTTCAAGTCTGGGAGTAAGGGATGGAGAGGAAGAGAAGGACAGCCAAACATGGTCCCCTTGCTCAAAGTGGCTTCTCACCTGGAGCTGCCCTGAACTCAGGGAGGGGACAAGATGTAACCTTAGATAAAAGTTGGGCCCGGCATTTAAGTATTGGAAATGGAGTTGTTTGTGAAACTCAGCGTGACAAGAGGGTTTCTTATTATTTAAGAGCGGTCAGAAAAGCCAGAGACCTATTCTAGATTCATCCAAAAGGTATTTTTTAAAAAAACACAAAACCAAAACCTAGCCCCAGACAGCAGGATTGAAGGGCAGCCAGGTGTCAGAGGAAGAAGAGATTAGTTGCATCCTTGTGTGATTAACACCTAAAACAGTTTCAATGGAGTAATGGAGACAGAAGTCAAACTGCAAAAGGCTGCCAGCAGTCCCCAGCCTTTTTGGCACCAGGGAGCAGTTTTGTGGAAGACAATTTTTCCATGGATAGGGTGAGGAGGTAGAAGGGTTGGGGAGGGGTTGGTTCAGGCAATAATGGGAGCAAGCCATGGAGAGAAGCACCTCCACTCATCTCCTGCTGTGCTGGCCCAGGAGGTGGGTAGGGTGGTGGTGGGGTTCCTAAGAGGCCACAGGCTTAGGGGTTGGGGACCCGTGGCTGATCTAGAAGGAGCTGAGAATGTAAATGCATGAATAGGAGGAGAGACAAAAGGCAGCAGCTGGAGGATTATCTGGGGTTCAGTTCAGTTCAGTCGCTCAGTCGTGTCCGACTCTTTGAGACCCCATGAATCACAGCACGCCAGGCCTCCCTGTTTATCACCACCTCCCAGAGTTCACTCAGACTCACGTCCATCAAGTCCGTGATGCCATCCATCCATCTCATCCTCGGTCGTCCCCTTCTCCTCCTGCCCCTAATCCCTCCCAGCATCAGAGTCTTTTCCAATGAGTCAACTCTTCGCATGAGGTGGCCAAAGTACTGGAGTTTCAGCTTTAGCATCATTCCTTCCAAAGAAATCCCAGGGCTGATCTCCTTCAGAGATGCTTTTCTGGAACTCTCTTGCTTTTTCCATGATCCAGCGGATGTTGGCAATTTGATCTCTGGTTCCTCTGCCTTTTTTAAAACCAGCTTGAACATCAGGGAGTTCACGGTTCACGTATTGCTGAAGCCTGGCTTGGAGAATTTTGAGCATTACTTTACTATCATGTGAGGTGAGTGCAATTGTGCAGTAGTTTGAGCATTTCTTTGGAACTGGAATGAAAACTGACCTTTTCCAGTCCTGTGGCCACTGCTGAGTTTTCCAAATTTGCTGGCATATTGAGTGCAGCACTTTCACAGCATCATCTTTCAGGATTTGATCTGGGGTAGACAGATTTTTTTTTTTTTAATGGGAGAAATGTATAGAGTATGTGTAAAAACCAGTGGAAAAAAGCCAGCAGAGAGGAAGCTGATCAGTGCAAGGTCCCTGAGCAGACCAGAGTGGGCGGGGCCCAGGCACAGCTTCAGTCTCAGACTGAGTGGGTACCTCTTCCATCAGAATAGGAAGGAAAGGGAAAGGGAAGCCACGATGCAGGCAGGAAGCTGAAGGCGTTTTCACCTGACTACTTCAGCGCGCCTTCTGGCAACCCACCCCAGGTATTCTTGCCTGGGAAATCCCACGGGCAGAGGGCCCCGGTGGGCTACAGTCCACAGGGTCACAAAGAGTCGAACATGACTGAGCGACTAACACTACCACTACTTCAGCACGCCTTCTGTTATGCAGGAGTGAAGGGAAAACTGAGGGTTCAACCCCATGAGGAGGATGGAGAAGGTGTGAAAGCATCATCTCGAGAGAAAAGGAGAGACACTTAGCTTGTGGAACAAGGTTGGATGCACTTAGGGTCTGGCTGAGGCTGGAAGACATATTTAATTGAATACTCATCTGGACTCAGGAAGAGACCCAACTGTTGGCACCAAGTCCATGGAGTTAGGGAATGTCTGAGTGAAAACGGAACATGGTGATCACTTGGATTCAGGGAAACCACTGGTCTGAGATGCTTTGAGAGCTTCTGTCTTACATGAATCCACGTCACTCTATTATTGGGGGATTTTGTTTTCCAAGTTTTTAAAATAAATGGATGGCATTGTCTAAGAAATTTGCAACCTGAGCCTATTGAAAAAGACATGAGAGATGATGCAGGCCATAAGATATTATGACTGATGTTTCTGCAGTTTCCGCCACTGGGGACACAGCTGCCCTCAGTCTTGTCTCTGCAAAAGTCAATGACAAAAAAATTTCAGGTGAAGGTGAAGTCGCTCAGTCATGTCCGATTCTTTGCGACCCCGTGGACTGTAACCTACTAGGCTTCTCCGTCCATGGGATTCTCCAGGCAAGAATACTGGAGTGGATTGCCATTTCCTTCTCCAGGAGATCTTCCCG
Source organism: Cephalophus harveyi (assembly GCA_006410635.1). Classification (NCBI taxonomy): domain Eukaryota; kingdom Metazoa; phylum Chordata; class Mammalia; order Artiodactyla; family Bovidae; genus Cephalophus; species Cephalophus harveyi. The sequence continues at coordinate 50,249 of SJYT01036379.1, read as the reverse complement.
ACCCAGGGATCGAACCCGGGTCTCCTGCATTGGAGGCAGACGCTTTAACCTCTGAGCCACCAGGGAAGCCCAAAAAAATTTAAGGAAATAGATAATGGTGCACAGGTCCCTGCTCTCTAATCTACTGACAGACTGATCTACCAAAGTCAGATAAGGACTGCAATAGGGTGGAGATGAGGGCGTGTGAAATGTGAAAAATAGGAATAAATATGTCACACCATTTTCCAAACCCACAATTTCAGATCAAGCTCTCATAGACACAAATTAACTTTTTAACTTTCACAAAAAATGTTTTTAAATGGCATTGTCCAGAAAAAGGTTGAGTCACCTATTTTATTCTCCATGGTTTCCACTTCACCTATCACAGAGCCTGGTACAGAGGTAAATGCTTGATAAATAATTACATAATGAATATAATGAGCTCCCGGGTGGTGGCTAACCTGCCCATCTCAGTGCACCTTCCTGTCTTCTGCCCTGTGCACACACGCACACACACACATATACTCTCATGGAAAGCTGCTTTTCTCCTCCAAATATCTGTGGGAATTTGCATGTTGGAGAAAAATTAGCATTGTCTCTGGAAAGGATTTCTTAGCCTGATAATGATGAAACCAGTAAGAGATGGATGTTGAGCTGAGGCAGGAGAGAATGGATTTTTGGTGCAAGGACATGGACATAGTGAGGCAGGCAGAAGAGCTGTGAACTCTGGGGTTCCAGGTCCTTCTGGATGTCTGTAAATCAGCTAAAAATAATCTTGCCCCATGGTTATTCTCATTTGTCCATAGTGATTTTGATGGTGAGCAGCTAATATGAAACTACTGGTGTGGTGACTGCTACTAGCAAGCTGCAAACAGAAATTCTCCCTGCATAAAAGTACAGCCCTTACTATCTGGAAAAGCCTTGACAAACACATTTGATGACTCATCCTGTGCTTTCAGGCTGTTTTGTCTTTGCTGAAATCCTTGGCATACAACTACTGAAGGATTTTTTTTTTTTTTTTCAACTTTATTCCTTTTCTTTTAAATGGAATCCAGACCCAGCACTAACTGTCATCTATGTTCCAATGCTTAAAAAATTCATCACCTTGCATTTCTATAAAGAGTGTTTTTTTTTTAATTAACTTGTTTACCCCTTTTTATTGTTTAAACCATTGGTCAAAACTGAAATGATAAGCCCTCCTCTAATCTTCTGAAGGAAGGAAAAGAAAGTAAATGAACATAGAAGTAAAGTGAAAGCATTAGTCGCTCAGTCACATCTGACTCTGCAACCTCATGGACTGTAGCCCTCCAGTCTCCTCTGTCCACAGAATTCTCCAGGTAAGAACACTGGCCATTCCCTTCTCCAGGGGATCTTTCTGACCCAGGGATTAGACACAGGTTCTCCTGCACTGCAGGCAGATTCTTTATTGTCTGAGCCATCAGGAAAGCCATATACTAAGTCTCTAAATTACAACTGAAAGTAATGCAAAATTGAATTGCACAAGCAATTTTAGTGCTGGAAGACTGCTGAGTAATGTTTGAGCTCTCCCATGGATGGTATACCCTGCTGCTTTTGAGAGTAATACATGGAAAGAGGTTTCCAGGGTTTGCCACATGGGATGGTTTGCATGACTCAACTTGGTTATCCTGGAAGTAAGTTCCCCAGAATTCCTTTCTCAGCTCCTTCTGTTGCTCTCTCCCCAGTTTCCCAAGGTCATCCAGCAAACCCCACAATCATCTCTCTGCTGAGAGGGGTCCTAATAGTGTCTTGGTCTGAGAAGACTGAGCGGCAGAGTGAATGTACGTATAAACTAGGCAAACCTGGCTTAAAGACTCAGCTCAACCACTGATGAGTGGGATAAGCCACGGAACTGCCAGTTCATGCTTCTACCTGTCTTCCATCTTTAAATGATTCTTATGATTACACTGGCCTACATAAAGGGTCCCGGACAACCTTCTTATCTCAAGATCATTAACTTGGTCATCTTAGCTACAAAGTCCCTTTTACCATGGAAGGTGTCATATTCACAGGTTTGGAGGATTAGGACATGGACACCTTTGGGAGGCCATTATTTTGTCTTCCACAAATTCCAATCACTGGTGAGGATGTGGAGAAATTAAAACTCTCATATTCTGTTGGTAGGAATGTAAATTGGCACAGCCATTTTGGAAAACACACACAAAGACTTGTACACAAGAGCAATTTTATCATGATCACAACCTGGAAACAATGCAAATGTTCATCTGCACATGAATAGATAGATGAAAGAAGCTATCCATACAATAGAACATTTCTGAGTAACAAAAATGAATAAGCGGCAGCTATTACAAAAACATGGATGAACAAAAGACACCAAACACAGAAGAATACATACTGTGTGACTCCTTCCATGTGAAATCCCCAAACAGGCAAAATAGTGAAAGAAAATGGACCAGCGATTGCCTGAGACTCAAAATGCAGGGAGGCTGGCCCTAAAAAAGAAATGAGGGAACTTTTTGGAGCAATGGAAATGTGTTATACCTGGATTGTGGCTAGTTACATGAATGCATTCATCTGTTAAAGCTCATTGAGCTCCACTCAATAAAAGAATGCATTTTATTGTATATAAAATACATCTCAATAAAGTTCATTAATTTTTTTTCATAGAAGGGTTATCACTTGCCCTCCTTAGGAAACTAAATTGCTTCCAGGAATTTCTTCCTGTCTAGCAGGGGTCTGCCAGCTGCCACTGAGTCCCATCTCCTCTTACCTGGCCCTCAATGAAGAGGAATAATAGCTCATAGACACTCTTCAATTTCTTTAAGGCATTTAGCCAAGAATGAGCCAGACCCTGAAAACTATCCCTTTACAGAGCTTCCCTAAATCGTAACTTATTCCTGCAAACAGACCCATTTTCCTCGTTGCAGAGTACTGAATTGCTCACATTTGGAGAAATAACCAAGACAAGAGAAAAGCTTGAACTACAGATTTAGAAGGAATCCTGATGAGCTGTCTGATACTAATTTGTTCCACTTTCTCCAAGCTAGACCCCATTTCAGTCAGGCAATCAAAAAATGTCTGTGATGTTCTCATCCCTTATATATGAAATCTAAAAAGAAATGATACAAATGAACTTACAAAACAGAAAGAGACTCATGGACTTAGAGAACAAACTTATGGTTGCCACAGGGTAGGGATAGTTAGGGAGTTTGGGATGGACATGTACACACTGCTGCCTTTAAAATGGATAACCAACAAGGACCTACTGTATAGCACATAGAATTCTGCTCAGTGTTATGTGGCAGCCTAGATGGGAAGGGATTTTGGGGGAGAATGGATACATATATGTTTGGCTGAGTGCCTTTGCTGTTCACCTGACGCTATCACAACATTATTATTCTGCTATACTCCAATATTAAGTTTTTAAAAAATGTCTGTGATGTTCTGTGTGCTGTGTTTTGAGCTGATTACGGTTCAGAGCTTACTCTGTCCCTGGGCTGGGCTGAGTATTTCATGTGAATAATACATAAATTAATCTTCATGGTAATCTCTTGAGATAGGTATATTATCACCCCCATATTACAGATGAGAAACTGAAGGCAGGGTGCTTAAATGACTTCCTTATTGTCAGTAGGGAATCAGGACTACAACCCAGAGTTGTAGACTGCAGAGCATTTAGCTACTGTCATATACTGCTGATCCTGGTCCACATAACAGCTTTCAACATGCTGGAAGGGTGGCTTAGAAGAGTGAAACTAACCATACAGGGAAGTGGGGCTCTAGCCTATTTGAAAAGTCTCTAGAAAGATCCTATCCTATCCTCTTTCCCTTGTGCTAATCACTTCAGTTGTGTCTGACTCTGTGCGACTCCATGGACTGCAGTCCGCCAGGGTTCTCTGTCTGTGGGATTCTCCAGGCAAGAATACTGAAGTGAGTTGCTGTGGCTTCCTCCAGGGGATCTTCCCAACCCAGGGACTGAATCCATGTATCTTATATTTAACCTGCATTACTGGTGCTGTGCTTTTTTTTTCTTATTCAAGACCCTGAGGTCTCTGTAATTAAGCAAAATGATTCCAAAAGAATAAACTGCATACTTGATCAAATTCCTGATTTATAGAGAAGACATGAATGAGATGCCATAATTTATATATAGAGTATTTGGAGAATGAAGCAAGAATATGGCATTCATTAAGTCAATCATTCACTGAACATTATTTAAATATTATGTGGCAGTTACTAAGCCAAGGCATTGTGTTGGTACACAGAATACATACAACAGACATAGATCCTATTCTCTATGTCTAAATGTTCTAACAATCATCATCTCCTATTAGGCTTTTCCTGTTGTTGGACAAATTCCACCTCCCAGTGTGCGCCATTCATCACAACCGGACACAGCCAGCCCTGCCCCTGGGGTGACCCTCTGAATGTTACTTCCCCGATGGTGTAGCTTGGCCAAACAATTACTCGTGAAAGAATAGTCTCCCCTTTCCTATTCTCCTCCACCCTTCTCAGAGAGCTGTAAAGAAATGGAGAAATAATAGACCGGGATTAGCTCCAGGGCCTAAACAGCTCCTACACATCCCTCTTGCATTTTAAATAAAAAGATATTAGGAAGAATAATCTCTTGTACAATTTCAAAATGGAAATTGAGTTTAATTCTATACAATAGATTATTAGCTACATCATAAATAATGGTATGGGAACACAGAGATCTGAGCCAGAGAGACAAACTGTTCCTAAAATTAAAAATTCCTGATGTGCAAACAAACATGAGCAAAAGAACAGTTTGATCCCCAGATGCTGGGAGGCTAGACTTCCCTGAAAAGGAAGAAGTCCTGGAAAGAGAAGGATTGGCTGATGTAGGTCAGCTGTACAAAGTCTGGCACATAGTAGGTGCCACTCTGTATGTGGTTTGCAGCTGTCCTAGCTGATGACATATGATAGTGACACAGAGTACACGGTGCCCCAGCCTGCACACACAGTGTCTGCTTTAGAGTAAGCTTTTTTGGTGGATGAACAAGGTACAGCATGGGGACTTTGCCTCATATAAATGGAGCAATCCTACAGGATAATTTAAAACATACCACATGACCTAGTCTGGTAAACAAGCAAACAAAACAAAACTGTCCCACCAGCCACAGATGGTTTTGCTAAAATTTATAAATGCACTGATCATTTACTGCATTTAGAGCACTGTTATGGTGATGACAACAGGGAGTATGGAATGCTACCTGCCTTCTAGAAGCTACATCGTTGTAGCCATGCATTCTGGGAAACAAACTAACTCAGAAGGACAATGCAGATAGTGGAGTGCAGTTTATTACACTGGTGGGCCCAAAGCAGAGTCTCCTC
>SJYT01036379.1:4338-19549 GCA_006410635.1 Cephalophus harveyi | reverse complement strand
CATACATATATATATATATATATGGGAGACCTGGGTTGGGAAGATCCCCTGGAGAGGGGAAAGGCTACCCACTCCACACTCCAGTATTCTAGCCTGGAGAATTCCATGGACTGTACAGTCCATGGGGTTGCAAAGAGTCAAACACGACTGAGTGACTTTCACTTTCATATATATATATATATATATATATTCTTTCCTATTATGGTTTATAACAGGATACTGAATATGGTTCTCTGTGCTATACAGCAGGACCTTGTTGTTTATCCATTCTCTATATCCTTGTTTGCATATGCTAACCCCAAACTCCCAGTCCTTCCCTCCTGCACTTCCCTCATCCTTGGCAGCCAGAAGTCTGTTCTCTATGTCTGTGACACTGTTTCTGTCTTGGATAAGTTCATTTGTGTCATATTTTAGATTCCACGTAATTCTTAAACTTTTTTTTGTTTTAACTATAAAAGTCCCCACTGGCTGTTGGGGACTTTGAGTTGAAGATCCAGTTTTGATGCCAGTAATTAGCTGTACTCTTAGACAGCTTGCCCATAGACTTTGCATATTTGATCATTCACTTTTCTAAAGTGGTAACTGTAATGCACTGGACCCAACCACTGAAAGTAGCTGGTTGTTACAATAAAAGAGCATGATAGAAGTGAGAGTTATTTTACTCAGTCTAAAATTAGGGACAGCCTTCACATGTTTCAAGACCCAGTTCACCCACCTGATACCTGTGGTAATGTGGGTAAGTTGCTTTAAATACTTTAGTTTTTAATATGTAAGATAGTGATGATAACAAGTTTTATCACATAGGTCCAAAGAAAAAACTAAGTAAAACTATCTGTTGGTAATGAAAACATGTAATAAAAGTTTAACACAAGTTAGTGGTAGCACCATAGGATTTATAAGATTATGGGATTTTTAGTTCAATAGCAGGCATTAACTGTATCTAATTTTGTTCTTAAAAATGAATACAGCCTACAGCATCCATTATAAGGATATTTGAATTTTTCTAGTTATAGAAAATTGAGTGTTTCTAGTTATATGCCTGAGTTCTTAGGAATGTCTTTTTTTGGTTTACAATTCTTATATTTTTATTTATTTGTTTAAATGCTGTTGAAGTATACAAACAAATATCTTTCATATAACAAGATGATAGCTGTCAATCAACTACAAATTTTCTATTTTTCAGGATAATAATTACTGTTTCCACCCTTCTTCATATTGCATGATTGTACCGTCCTGATCTGTACTGTGTAGAGAACATGCAAACACATACACGTTTTTGAGATTCGTCTCTGTGTCAGAACCTATCCTTGAAACTTGGGAAAAGACCATGAAATAGACATGAACCTGAACTTGATGGAGTGCATCTATTGTAGCTCTCATTCTAGAAGCAATCAATCAAAACAAATTTCACAAAACAAGAAAAGAAAGCAACAGGTTCATATCTGAGTACAAACCTTTAGTTTCAAAATGAACAAAGCATATAACCTTTATTATAAAATTCTATAAATTTCACCCTGGTTATCAGAGATGGTCATTTAAGATTTGCTGTTGGTTTTTAAACCAAACAGCAGGACTTCCCTGGTGGCTCAGACAGTAAAGCGTCTGCCTACAATGTGGGAGACCCAGGTTCAATCCCTTGGTCGGGAAGATCTCCTGGAGAAGGAAATGGCAACTCACTCTAGTATTATTGCCTGGATCATCTCAAGGATGGAGGACCCTGTAAGCTACAGTCCATGGGTTCGCAAAGAGTTGGACATGACTGAGCGACTTCATTTTAAACCAAAAGTTTACATGTAATATAATTCTTTATGACATTTGAATACTGTATATGAAGTAAGCCCAAATCAGAATAGGGAGCTTGGATTGGTTTCTTTTTGGCCACATTCCCCTTCTAGTAATTAACACATCCATCACCTCATGTATCTGCTTTTTTAGTGAGAATCCGTAAGTTCTTACTCTCTTAGTAAATGTCAGTTATACAATATAGTATTATATCAAATTATAGTCATCATGTTTTACATTAGAGCCTCAGATCCTGTTAATCTTTTAGTTGAAAGTTTTTAACATTTTATCAACCTCCCATTTTTTCCCACTACTTGCCGTGGCCCCTGGCAACCACTTTTCTTCTCTTTGTTGCTAAGAGTTTGAATTTTTTTTAGTTCCACGTATAGGTAATACTATGTGGTGTTTGTCTGTCTCTGTCTGGCTTATTGCTCTTAGCATAATTCCCTCAAGTTCCATCCATGCTGTCACAAATAGCAAGATTTCCTTTTTTCTCAAGGTTGAATAATATTTTGTTGTATATATGTACACACACATACAAACACACATGCATGTGCATACACACACACCCCACACACACCTTATTTATCCATTGATTTGTCCATGGACACTTAGGCTGTTTCCATTATCTTTGATATTGTGAATGATGCTGCAGAAACATGGGAGTGAAGTATCTTTGAGCTCCTGTTTTAAATTCCTTTAGATATGTACCCAGCAGTCCAATTGTTGGATTATATAGTAGCTCTATTTAAAAATTTTTAGGGACTTCCACATTGTTTTTCAGTGACTGAACCAATTTACATTCCCATATACAGTACACAGGGGTCCCTTTTCTCCACATCCTTGCCAACACTAGTTATTTCCTGTCTTTTTGATGACAATCATTTTAACAGGTGTGAGGTGATTATCTTGTTGTTTTCTTTTGCATTTCCCTGATGATTAGTGATGTTGAGCACATTTTTATATACCTGTTGGCAATTTGTACACCTTTTGTGGAAAAAAGGTCTATGCAGTCCCTCTGCCCATTTTTCAATCAGATAGTTTGTTTTTCTTTTGAGTGGTAGGATTTTAAAAAATTACTTTTTTAGACATTAGCCCCTTCTCAGATATGTGACTTGCAAATATTTTCTCCCATTCTGTAGGTTGCCTTTTCATTTTGTTGATGGTTTCCTTTGCTGTGCAAAAGCTCTTAATTTGATGTAGTCCCATTAATTTATTTGTACTTTTGTTGCTTTTGTTTTTGGTGTAAAATCTAAATAATATCACCAAGACTAATGGCAAGGAGCTTTATCCCCTATGCTTCCTTTAGGAGTTTTATGATTCAGGCCCTATGTTTAAATGTTTTATCCATTTTAATTTGATTTTTGCATGTGGAGTAAGATAGGGATCTAGTTTTATTTTTTCTTGTTTTGCATTTAGCTATCTAGTTTTTCCACCACTATTTATTGAAGCGACTATCTTTCCTCATTGTATATTCTTGGTTTCTTTGTTGTAAATTCAGTTCAGTTCAGTTCAGTCACTCAGTTGTGTCCAATTCTTTGCAACCCCATGAATCGCAGCACACCAGGCCTCCCTGTCCATCACCAACTCCCGGAATTCACTCAAACCCACGTCCATAGAGTCAGTGACGCCATCCAGCCATCTCATCCTCTGTTGTCCCCTTCTCCTCCTGCCCCCAATCCCTCCCAGTATCAGAGTCTTTTCCAATGAGTCAACTCTTCACGTGAGATGGCCAAAGTATTGGAGTTTCAGCTTTAGCATCAATCCTTCCAATGAACATCCAGGACTGATTTCCTTTAGAATGGACTGGCTGGATCTCCTTGCAGGCCAAGGGACTCTCAAGAGTCTTCTCTAACACCACAGTTCAAAAGCATCAATTCTTCAGTGCTCAGCTTTCTTCATAGTCCAACTCTCACATCCATACATTAGTTGACCATATATGCAGGAGTTTATTTCTTGGATCTCAATTCTGTTCCATTGATCCATGTACCTGGTTTCATGCCAATACCATACTGTTTTTTTAATATAAATTTATTTATTTTAATTGGAGGTTAATTACTTTACAATATTGTATTGGTTTTGCCATACATCAACATGAACCTTCCACAGGTATACACGTGTTCCCCATCCTGAACCCCCCTCCCTCCTCCTTCCCTGTACCATCCCACTGGGTCGTCTCAGTGCACCATCCCCAAGCATCCAGTATCATGCATTGAACCTGGACTGGCTATTCGTTTCATATGTGATATTATACATGTTTCAATGCCATTCTCCCAAATCATCCCACCCTCGCCCTCTCCCACAGAGTCCAAAAGACTGTTCTATACATCTGTGTCTCTCTTGTCTTGCATACAGGGTTATCATTACCATCTTTCTAAATTCCATACTGTTTTGATTACTGTGGCTGTATAGTATAGTTGGAAATCAGAAAAAATAATTACTTCAGTTTTATTCTTTCTCAAAATAACTTTAGCTATGTGTGGTCTTTTGTCATTCCATAGAAATTTTATGATTGTTTGTTCTATTTCTGTGAAAAATGCCATTGGAATTCTGATAGTGATTGTATTGAATCTGTAGATTGCCTTGGATAATGTAGTTATTTTGACAATATTGATTCTTCCAATGTATGAACATAGTTATATCTTTCCATCTGTGTTGCCTTCAATTTCTTTCATTAGTGTCTTATAGTTTTCAGTGTGCAGTTTTTTCACCATCTTGGCTAAATTTATTCCTATTTTAAAATTCTTTTTGATGTTATTGTTATTAGGCCAATTGGTTCACTATATTATGATAACAGTCAAGAGCAGTATACTCTGACTAGAAATAATAGTGAGTTTAAGTCATTGAGTATCCTTTTGTCTTCATTTTCCCATTAAGTATGGAACAGCTTTCCAAAGTTTGGATTTCTAAGAAAACTTAGGTATATCACCAAACTTTCCTTCCCTTAAATGCAAAAAAATAAGGAAAAAATTATGTGTGAATTCCAGAAGTAAAAGTCAAAACTAACAGCACTAAATTATGTAAAAGGCTCAACTGGGTCAACTTTGTAAGTGGAAAATTGTGGAGTTTAAAGAGATTCCCAGATTTTGATGTGCTGCTCTTTCTTCAAGATGCTGAGAACCAATCACAGAGGAATACAAAAAGCTTTATTAATTTATCAGCAAATATTTATTGAGTGTCTACTCTGTGTCAGGTATTGTTGTAGGCTAAAATGAAGCAGTCATGCAAAGAAAATAAAGGTCCCTGCCATACGGAACATATGTCCTCATTGTTGTCATCGTTGTTTAGTTGCTAAGTCATTTCCCACTCTTGCTACCCCATGGACTGTAGGCTGCCAGGTTCCTCCATCCATGGGATTCTCCAGGCAAGAATACTGAAGTGGGTTGCCATTTCCTTCTCCAATATGTCCTCATAGCTATTCTGAAAATTTGTAAGTGGGTCCTAGTTAAATATATTCCTCACTTATAGGTGTCTTTATATATATATTTGGAAAGCTTTGAATAATGAAAATATTGTTAATTCCAACTTACTTTTGAAAATAAAAGATGTCTGATATAAAACGATTCATCTTGTTATGAGCTTTGAATATATTTATTTTCAAAATAGTGGGATTGCAGGTTTAACCTATTAAAAATTTGGCAACCAACTTGTCAAACTAATTATCAAAGGCAATCTTCATTGTCAAACTATTCAGTCTCTGTCAGAAAAAGTCTAACTTTTTTTTTCTGGTTTAAATAACAGTATTAGTATTCTCTCTATGACTGCATCTTACTTGTGAATTCTAAATCTAAGATGGGTAGGGCTTCCCTGGTGGCTCAGAGTTAAAGAATCCGTCCACAGTGCAGGAGACCTGGGTTCAATCATAAGTTGGGAAGATCCCCTGAAGAAAGAAATGGCAATACACTCCAGTATTCTTGCCTGGAAAATTCCATGGACAGTGGACCCTGGCAGGCTACAGTCCATGGGGTCACAAAGAGTTGAACATGACTGGACAACTAACACTTTACTTGCTTTTTAAGATGGATAAGGCACAAAGCACTATCTTGAGTTTGTCACCTATCTGAAATTAAGTACCATTGCTCTCAATACTTCTTAACAGTGCTCTCTTTCTTTTGTTCTCACAAAACTTTACTGATAATCAATTCTTTGAAAATACTTGGGATATGGATGAAGAGAGTTCATTAAACAATCTTTTTCTTCATCACCCCATTCTACAATATATCTCGATTGAGAACTTTCCAAGATAACTCCAAATACCACATTTCAATTCTATTCTTTGTTTAAAGAGAGTGTTATGGTATTGCAAATTTATCTCTTGCATGGCATCTGGGAGGCTATCAGTAGAACTGAAGTCACTACAGTAAGATTCCAGATTTATGAGTTGGATGCCTTTATTTTGTAAGTGGGAGGGAGATTTAGAAGTGTACATGTGAAAGGATTTATGAGTTGGATGCCTTTATTTTGTAAGTGGGAGGGAGATTTAGAAGTGTACATGTGAAAGGAGAACCAGCATAAAACTAGATCATGCAGGTTAGTTTTAGAAAGGATACATAAGGTGGTAGAAGATCTGAAAAGTGATGTTCTTAGATGTAGTCATGCCTGTGAACCACTTGGAGATTATCTGTGTACCCCAAGGACACATACCTCATAGTAAACCCCACTGATTTAGCAGACATCCACTAAGGATTGTTGTGTATAAATCTGTAGCCTAAGCACTGGGTTGTGGGAGGTTAGAGAGACTTCTTACCTGTTGTTTCTGCCCTTGCCAAGGGAGTGAAATCAAGGCAAAGTCAATATTTAGTTTGGGCTAAAGATAAAAATAGCCTGCTGTCAGGTTCTAAAATACAATACCAGTATCATGTTGTGCAGGTTCTTGTTTGTGTTTTTATATTTGTTTTAGCAATGTGAATGATGGTAGTATGTATATAGGTATGGTGTAGACTGAGGATAGGTAGCATTTCATATATTCACAATTATAAATCTGAGCATTTTCTCTTTTGCTATAATATCCCACTCCCAAATTCTTTTATTCACTAAATGGAATGCTTCCCCCTGGAATGGTGAGGGGCTGAGCACTCAGCAGAGGTGTGCTCTGCACTTCAACTTGTGGTACTCTGTGCTAGGTCCTGGGTCTGCTGAAAGATAGATGGCTTGGGCAGCAGCACAAGATAAATACCACCCAAGTGGCACACACAAAATTTGCTGTAGACTTTCTGAGATTTAAAGCCTAAGCCCTCAAGGAAGGCTCTCCAGAGAGGTGAAAATTAAACTGAGAAAACATTGAAGTAAGCAAAGGGAGCTTAGAGGAGGACTCCAGGAAGAAGACTCTGTATGCCTGGGAGATCCAATGCTCAGCAAATATACAAACTCACAAAGGAAAAGCATGGCATATAGACACACAGCAATTGTTGGACCAGGAGAGCTGGTACAGGTTTGGACATCAATTCTACTAAACTGCTCATGATATAACAGCTTGTGGATAATAGTTGCTTTATAATGAACTTAAGGGGCACAGAATTTGCCAGACTCTTTATTATTATGCCCTAAAGACACTAAGGCCATATGTAGTCTTTTTTTCCTTTTTCTCACTTGAAGGTATTGAACAGCATCCCTATCAAATATTTGGTGAGTCACTGAAAATATGAATCTATCCACAAAACAGCACTAATGTATACTAATAAAGGCAATGCAGAGAATCCCCATATCTTACATTCATCTTTGACATTGATGAGCTTGTGGATATGCCTGGAGGGGATTAACTTTTCAGGTGATAAAATATTAGTAACATGGAAACAAATATTCCATCTCAGTGCCCTGGACAGGTATTTCCTGTTCTGAAATGTAAGTTGCCTATAGTCAAGTATAGTTCTACTGATCACATATTCCATTATGAGAGTGTCTTTTGGTTTCCAGGCAGTGTACTATATTCTTGTGTATAAATATGTATACACAAACACATACTTGTCTCTCACAGATAAGAGTTTGGTAGAATAGCTAAGCATCAGAGGTTACTGCATGGTAAGAACACATACAGGTAGGTTCTGAAGTTTTCACTGGTTTTGCAGCAAAGCAGATTTTGTTGCTGTTTTTGTTATAGACCAGTAGTTAGGTCCCAGACTGCTCAAGTATTGGAGAAGAAGCTAAATCATTTGATTGATGGTCCTGTGTCTGGAGAAAAACTGTGTTCACTGCCTAGAGTGGCCTCTATTTGGTATACTGATCTTAGGTAACGTGAGTTGATAGAATGTGGTATGAAACATATTTTTCCTTTTTCTCCTCAAATATTTTCATAAGCATGTAGAAGACTAAAGACGTGCAGCTTGAGCAAATGTGGATTCAAATGTACTTCCAATTGTTATGAATACAGGTAAAGAATTAGAGATAAGTATTTTTCAAAATATGAGAAACAATACTATGTCTAGACCCAATCATCATGGTTAATGTTTAGGATTAAATACTTTTTGGCAACCTCAAGGGAAAAGATGTTTTGAGGAATCTTTCCTGATGCTCTAGATCCACATTTTCTAACTAGTGCTGAGATATAGTGAACGGGAGTGAGGACACCCATTTTTGTTATGTTACTGCTTTCATGCTGGTTGCTGAAAATTCTGTAACAATCAAAAAGACCAAGTGGAATCTCTACCAAGTAAAAACTCTGACTGCAATTAAACACTTCAGATATGGGAAACATCACAATCTATCCATGCAGAGCACTCTGTTTTCAGAGAGCTATAATTACTAGAGAGCTCTTGGATTAAATTTACAGTCAGAATAAGTATAGTGTGTCATGACTCTCTTATTTTTCATCCTGTGCTTCTAGTTTTGGAGTCCATGTACTACTCTGAAAGACCTAATGGGACCAGTCTCAACCTAGAGGTAAACTCCGTGTAACTCAAGAGACATTGCCCAGTTATCACTTTAGATGTATTTTGTGTCAGAGTGAATCCAATTTATGATGAAGTATCAGTTTGCAGCCTACAATATCAAACTCATGGGATAGATCTGAATCTTTTATGTCTTTCAAAAAAGTATTTCAGCTCGATACCAAAAAAACAATTTTTATCACAAAAGATAGCATTCCAGCTATGTCAGGTAGAACCTCTGGATTTATTGAATAAAGTTTCTCTTATTACTGAATTCCCAGCATGGTGCATATTAAAGATATTTTGCTCAATGTTCTGAAGTAAACTCTATATAGAGTACAGTGGTGAAGTTGTTTATTATATTCCTATAGTATTGTGAATCATCATAAGTTTGTGGAACTCTTAAGTAATGAAAGACAACAAATTTAACGATCTGTGGTCTTTGCCAATGCCAATTGGTTGAGCTGTGAAAGAGTTTTGCAAAGATCTGCACCACCATTAATTTCAAGTCAAGATTTCCTTTAAAAAGGAGGGGAAATATTTGCCAAATATTCAATAATCAAAGCCAAATTTGATGCTATGATTTGCATTTTCTCACCATTACTACATTGCATCTCAATGAGATAGAATTGAAGCTCCAAGGAAAGTAAAAGCTTGACACGCCAAGAGAGATACACAACTTTATACAGAAATAGGAACTTTCAAAACATGTATTAAATAATGACATTACACATTTTCCTATCCTGAATCAACATGATAGTATTAATTATAATTGATAGTACTATGTATTGCATACTGACTGCAAAAACTTAAATATGAAGAACATTTTATATTTATTTATATGTTGAAAGTACTTTCAATTTATGATGTACTCATTTTTAATTCAATATTCATGATATTGAGTTGATACAAGAATTCAGTTCAGTTCAGTCGCTCAGTCATGTCCGACTCTCTGCAACCCCATGAATTGCAGCATGCCAGGCCTCCCTGTCCATCACCAACTCCCAGAGTTCACTCAAACTCACGTCCATCAAGTCAGTGATGCCATCCAGCCATCTCATCCTCTGTCGTCCCCTTCTCCTCCCAGCATCAGGGTCTTTTCCAATAAGTCAACTCTTCACATGAGGTGGCCAAAGTATTGGAGTTTCAGCTTTAGCATCTGTCCTTCCAATGAATACCCAGGACTGATCTCCTTTAGGACTGGTTGGATCTCCTTGCAGTCCAAGGGACTCTCAAGAGTCTTCTCCAACACCACAGTTCAAAAGCATCAATTTTTTGGCACTCATCTTTCTTCACAGTCCCACTCTCACTTCCATACATAATGCCCTAAAGACACTAAGGCCATATGTAGTCTTTTTTTCCTTTTTCTCACTTGAAGGTATTGAACAGCATCCCTATCAAATATTTGGTGAGTCACTGAAAATATGAATCTATCCACAAAACAGCACTAATGTATACTAATAAAGGCAATGCAGAGAATCCCCATATCTTACATTCATCTTTGACATTGATGAGCTTGTGGATATGCCTGGAGGGGATTAACTTTTCAGGTGATAAAATATTAGTAACATGGAAACAAATATTCCATCTCAGTGCCCTGGACAGGTATTTCCTGTTCTGAAATGTAAGTTGCCTATAGTCAAGTATAGTTCTACTGATCACATATTCCATTATGAGAGTGTCTTTTGGTTTCCAGGCAGTGTACTATATTCTTGTGTATAAATATGTATACACAAACACATACTTGTCTCTCACAGATAAGAGTTTGGTAGAATAGCTAAGCATCAGAGGTTACTGCATGGTAAGAACACATACAGGTAGGTTCTGAAGTTTTCACTGGTTTTGCAGCAAAGCAGATTTTGTTGCTGTTTTTGTTATAGACCAGTAGTTAGGTCCCAGACTGCTCAAGTATTGGAGAAGAAGCTAAATCATTTGATTGATGGTCCTGTGTCTGGAGAAAAACTGTGTTCACTGCCTAGAGTGGCCTCTATTTGGTATACTGATCTTAGGTAACGTGAGTTGATAGAATGTGGTATGAAACATATTTTTCCTTTTTCTCCTCAAATATTTTCATAAGCATGTAGAAGACTAAAGACGTGCAGCTTGAGCAAATGTGGATTCAAATGTACTTCCAATTGTTATGAATACAGGTAAAGAATTAGAGATAAGTATTTTTCAAAATATGAGAAACAATACTATGTCTAGACCCAATCATCATGGTTAATGTTTAGGATTAAATACTTTTTGGCAACCTCAAGGGAAAAGATGTTTTGAGGAATCTTTCCTGATGCTCTAGATCCACATTTTCTAACTAGTGCTGAGATATAGTGAACGGGAGTGAGGACACCCATTTTTGTTATGTTACTGCTTTCATGCTGGTTGCTGAAAATTCTGTAACAATCAAAAAGACCAAGTGGAATCTCTACCAAGTAAAAACTCTGACTGCAATTAAACACTTCAGATATGGGAAACATCACAATCTATCCATGCAGAGCACTCTGTTTTCAGAGAGCTATAATTACTAGAGAGCTCTTGGATTAAATTTACAGTCAGAATAAGTATAGTGTGTCATGACTCTCTTATTTTTCATCCTGTGCTTCTAGTTTTGGAGTCCATGTACTACTCTGAAAGACCTAATGGGACCAGTCTCAACCTAGAGGTAAACTCCGTGTAACTCAAGAGACATTGCCCAGTTATCACTTTAGATGTATTTTGTGTCAGAGTGAATCCAATTTATGATGAAGTATCAGTTTGCAGCCTACAATATCAAACTCATGGGATAGATCTGAATCTTTTATGTCTTTCAAAAAAGTATTTCAGCTCGATACCAAAAAAACAATTTTTATCACAAAAGATAGCATTCCAGCTATGTCAGGTAGAACCTCTGGATTTATTGAATAAAGTTTCTCTTATTACTGAATTCCCAGCATGGTGCATATTAAAGATATTTTGCTCAATGTTCTGAAGTAAACTCTATATAGAGTACAGTGGTGAAGTTGTTTATTATATTCCTATAGTATTGTGAATCATCATAAGTTTGTGGAACTCTTAAGTAATGAAAGACAACAAATTTAACGATCTGTGGTCTTTGCCAATGCCAATTGGTTGAGCTGTGAAAGAGTTTTGCAAAGATCTGCACCACCATTAATTTCAAGTCAAGATTTCCTTTAAAAAGGAGGGGAAATATTTGCCAAATATTCAATAATCAAAGCCAAATTTGATGCTATGATTTGCATTTTCTCACCATTACTACATTGCATCTCAATGAGATAGAATTGAAGCTCCAAGGAAAGTAAAAGCTTGACACGCCAAGAGAGATACACAACTTTATACAGAAATAGGAACTTTCAAAACATGTATTAAATAATGACATTACACATTTTCCTATCCTGAATCAACATGATAGTATTAATTATAATTGATAGTACTATGTATTGCATACTGACTGCAAAAACTTAAATATGAAGAACATTTTATATTTATTTATATGTTGAAAGTACTTTCAATTTATGATGTACTCATTTTTAATTCAATATTCATGATATTGAGTTGATACAAGAATTCAGTTCAGTTCAGTCGCTCAGTCATGTCCGACTCTCTGCAACCCCATGAATTGCAGCATGCCAGGCCTCCCTGTCCATCACCAACTCCCAGAGTTCACTCAAACTCACGTCCATCAAGTCAGTGATGCCATCCAGCCATCTCATCCTCTGTCGTCCCCTTCTCCTCCCAGCATCAGGGTCTTTTCCAATAAGTCAACTCTTCACATGAGGTGGCCAAAGTATTGGAGTTTCAGCTTTAGCATCTGTCCTTCCAATGAATACCCAGGACTGATCTCCTTTAGGACTGGTTGGATCTCCTTGCAGTCCAAGGGACTCTCAAGAGTCTTCTCCAACACCACAGTTCAAAAGCATCAATTTTTTGGCACTCATCTTTCTTCACAGTCCCACTCTCACTTCCATACATAACCACTGGAAAAACCATAGCCTTGACTAGATGAACTTTTGTTAGCAAAGTAATGTCTCTGCTTTTGAATATGCTGTCTAGGTTAGTCATAACTTTCCTTCCAAGGAGTAAGCATCAAGGTCAGGAGGGGTGGTGGTGAGGAGATACCCCTTGTCCAAGATACAAGAATTAGTGAATTTAATTTACTTTTACATATGTAATTTGAAATTGATGCATTTTTACTTCAAAGTAAAATCAATTTTTCTAAAGAAGATAAGTCAGTTTTGGCCATGTGGGTAGAAATATTTAAAGAAATGCCTTTTTGGTAACTGTTTCATTTATTGCAAATATTTAAGTATGTTTGAAATTACTTGAACATATTAATCTAATTTTTCAACCTTAAATTTTATGAACTATAAATTGAGAGCAAGCATAAATCAAGTATCTGAGGAAAATGAGCTTCTGATTTGAGATATACTATCCATATAAAGTATGAAATGAGTGAAAGTCAGTTGTGTCCGACTCTTTGCAACCCCATGGACTATACAGTCCATGGAATTCTCCAGGCTAGAATACTGGAGTAGGTAGCCTTTACCTTCTCCAGGGGATCTTCCCAACCCAGGGATTGAACCCAAGTCTCCCACATTGCAGGAGGATTCTTTATCAGCTGAGCCACAAGGGAAGTCCGAGAATGCTGGAGTGTCTTGCCTATCCCTTCTCCATCCGATCTTCCTGACCCAGGAACTGAACCGAGGTCTCCTGCATTTCAAGAGGATTCTTAACCAACTGAACTATGAGGGAAGCCCCATCCATATAAAAGGGCTTCCCAAGTGGCACAGTAGTAAAGAATCTCCCTGCAAGGCAGGAGACGTGGGTTCAATCCCTAGGTCAGGAAGATCACCTGGAGAAGGAAATGAGAACCTGTTCCAGTATTCTTGCCTGGAGAATCCCATGGATAGAAGAGTCTGGCAGGCTATAGTCCATGGGGATCACAAAGTCAGACATGATTGAGTGACTAACACACATCTATATAAATATACACCAGACTTTGAAGGCTTGTACCAAAAAATACCAAACACCGTATTACTATTTTATATTCATTACATGTTGAAATAATGTTTTTTAAATGAAATGTATTATTGACTTGGTTGCATCTGGTTTGTTTTTAATTAAATTTTTTTATTTTGAGATAATTGTAGGTTCATGTGCAGCACTAAGAAATAATGCAGACAAATCCTATGTCCTCTTTACCTAATTTTCCATGATGAAAATGTCTCCTGTGCTTCACTGGCTCAACATATCTACCCTCTCTGAACTCTCTGTCAATCATTGATCTTTTTCTGTCTCAATATTTTTTGCCTTTTCTGAAATGTCATATAACTGGAATAATAAAATAGGTAGCCTTTCAGACAGTCATCTCTGAGTTAGCAAATGCCTTTGAAATTCATCCTTGTCTTCCTTGGGCTTCCCAGGATGCTCAGTGGTAAAGAATCTGCCTGCCATTACAGAAGATGCTGGTTTGATCCCTGGGTCAGGAAGATCCCCTGGAGAGGGGCATGGCAACCCACTCCACTATTATTACCTGAGGGATGCCATGGACAGAGAAGACTGGTGGGCAAAAGTCTATAGGGTTGCAAAGAGACACAACTTAGTGACTAACATTTTTTTAAAATATAAATTTATTTGTTTTAATTGGAAGCTAATTACTTTACAATATTGTATTGGTTTTGCCATACGTCAACATGAATCCGCCACAGGTATACACGTGTTCCCCATCCTGAACCCCCATCCCTCCTCCCTCCCTATAGCNAAAGTCTATAGGGTTGCAAAGAGACACAACTTAGTGACTAACATTTTTTTAAAATATAAATTTATTTGTTTTAATTGGAAGCTAATTACTTTACAATATTGTATTGGTTTTGCCATACGTCAACATGAATCCGCCACAGGTATACACGTGTTCCCCATCCTGAACCCCCATCCCTCCTCCCTCCCTATAGCATCCCTCTGGGTCGTCTCAGCGCACCAGTCCCAAGCCTCCAGTATCATGTGACTAACATTTTCATTTCACCTGTTTTTGTTGAATAATATTCCGTTGCATGGGTGTACCATGGCTTGTATATCTATTCACTTGTTAAAGGACTTCTTGGTTGCTTTCAATATTTGCAATTATGAATAAAAGTGCTGTAAATAGTCACATGCAGACAATTGTGTAGGTATGTTTTCAAACCAGTTTAGTAAATACCTAGGAACAAAATTGCTAGATTATATGGTCAACTATGATTAGCTTTTTGGGAACCTGCAAAACTGTTTTCCTAATAGTTGTTCTGTTTTGGATTCCCACCAGTAATGGATAAGATATTCTTTTACTCCACATCCTTATCAGAAATTCTTATTGTCAGGTTTTTTAAAATTCAAACATACCAATAAATGTTTAATGGAATATCTTTGTTGGTTCCTTTGAAGTTTCATAATAATATATGATCTTTGGCATCTTTTCATGTGCTTATTTGCAATCTATATATTTTCTTTGGTAACATATCTGTTTACATCATTTTCCTTTTCTTATTTCTAAAAATTTTAATGTCTATTTTGGATACAAGTCCTTTATTAAACATGTG
>SJYT01036371.1:0-21516 GCA_006410635.1 Cephalophus harveyi | reverse complement strand
CGCCTGAAGAGTTTCTATTGAAAGATCTGCAGTTATCCTTATGGGAATCCCCTTGTGTGTTATTTGTTGTTTTTCCCTTGCTGCTTTTAATATTTTTTCTTTGTGTTTGATCTTTGTTAATTTGATTAATATGTGTCTTGGGATGTTTCGCCTTGGGTTTATCCTGTTTGGGTCTCTCTGGCTTTCTTGGACTTGGGTGATTATTTCCTTCCCCATTTTAGGGAAGTTTTCAACTATTATCTCCTCAAGTATTTTCTCATGGTCTTTCTTTTTGTCTTCTTCTTCTGGGATTCCTATGATTCGAATGTTGGGGCATTTAACATTGTCCCAGAGGTCTCTGAGATTGTCCTGATTTCTTTTAATTCATTTTTCTTTTTTCTTCTCTGTTTCATTTATTTCTACCATCCTATCTTCTACCTCACTAATTCTATCTTCTGCCTCTGTTATTCTACTGTTGGTTCCCTCCAGAGTGTTTTTGATCTCATTTATTGCATTATTCATTTTATATTGACTCTTTTTAATTTCTTCTAGGTCCTTGTTAAACCTTTCTTGCATCTTCTCAATCCTTGTCTCCAGGCTATTTATCTGTAACTCCATTTTGATTTCAAGATTTTGGATCATTTTCACTATCATTATTCGGAATTCTTTATCAGGTAGATTCCCTATCTCTTCCTTTTTTGTTTGGTTTGGTGGGCATTTATCCTGTTCCTTTACCTGCTGGGTATTCCTCTGTCTCTTCATCTTGGTTATATTGCTGCGTTTGGGGTGGCCTTTCCATATTCTGGCAGTTTATGGAGTTCTCTTTATTGTGGAGTTTCCTCTCTTGGGTGGGATTGTACAGGTGGCTTGTCAAGGTTTCCTGTTTAGGGAAGCTTGTGTAGGTGTTCTGGTGGGTGGAGCTGGATTTCTTCTCTCTGGAGTGCAAGGAAGTGTCCAGTAATGAGTTATGAGATGTCAGTGGGTTTGGAGTGACTTTGGGCAGCCTGTATATTAAAACTCAGGGCTATGTTCCTGTGTTTCTGGAGAATTTGCTTGGTATGTCTTGCTCTGGAACTTGTTGGTCCTTGGGGGGTGCTTTGTTTCAGTGTAGGTATGGAGGCGTTTGATGAGCTACCATCGATTAATGTTCCCTGGGCTCAGGAGTTCTCTGGTGTTTTCAGGATTTGGACTTAAGCCTCCTGCCACTGGTTTTCAGTCTTATTCTTACAATAGCCTCAAGACTTCTCCATCTATACTTCATTTTCAGATAGTTCCTTGATCCAGCTTATACTTCTCAAGATCTATAGGCCCCTTCCTCTGTAGTTGGTACTAACTACAGGGTTTTAATCTATTGCACCTGTCACTTCCAAGGCAGTTCTCTCTGTTTTAGCTCCTTGCGTTTGCTGCTCCATTCAGTGTCTGATTTTCACCCTGACCCAAGGGGGCGGTGGTGGACACTTTTTTAGGCTCACTTGTTCAGTCGTGCTGTGGGGAGGGAGGGACGCTGCAAATAAATAACAAATGTGTGCTCGCAGTGTCTCGGCCACACTGGGTTTGCCCCCACTCGCGGCGTGTGTGCTTTCCTGTATACACTGCTTAGGCTCTAGGTTGTTCTGCTGGGAACTGTCTGAGGCCGGCCCTGGGCTGCATGCATCTCCCAGGTCTAAGCCTCTCAGGTTCAGGCACTTGGGTAGTTCTCAAAGGTGCAGACTCGGTTGGGCCTGCGTTTTGTGCCCTTCCCAAGTTCGAGCAGCTCAGGTGATCAGGTGTTTGGCGAGCGCAGTCTCTGCTACTTATCGCCTCCCCCATCCCTGCTGCTCGGTTTTCTGGGTGTACAATCAGCACACCTTCTCAGGCGGATGTTGACCGTCCAGAATCCCAAGAAGTCTTGGTTAGCAATGAAGCCTGCTTGCAGTTTGGCAGATGATGCCTCTCTGGGGCTGCGATTGCCCCCTTTCGGCTCTGGCTGCCCCCTCCTGCCTGTCACCGGAGGGGGTTGGGCCAGTCCACAGCCAGCTAGCTTTAGTCAGTCCTTGGTTCTGTTAGTGGGCCTGGCGGTGTCTTAGGTTAGGCTTTTCGTGGGGTAGCTATCCCACAGTCTGGTGTGCTATCTCAAGTTAGTTCCCTCAGATTGCCCTTGGGGCATTCAGGCCCGGTCCTTACACTAAGCAATGCAGCCCGTGCCTCCCTGCCCAGCCCCCACTTGCTAGTGGCGGATGCAGGCGTCTGCACTGCTTCTCCACTGGGGGAGTTACCGTTGGGCTGGTAATCTGTTGGTTTTAATTATTTATTTATTTGTCCTCCCAGTTATGTTGTCCTCTGAGATTCCAAGGCTCACCACAGACTCGCCAGTGAGAGTGTTTCCTGGTGTTTGGAAACTTCTCTTTTTTAAGACTCCCTTCCCAGGGTGGATCTCCGCCCTTACCTCTTTCGTCTCTTTTTATCTTTTATATTTTTTCCTACCTCCTTTCAAATGGGCTGCTTTTCTGGGTGCCTGATGTCTTCTGCTGGCATTCAGAAGTTATTCTGTGGAATTTACTCAGCGTTCAAATGTTCTTTTGATGAATTTGTGGAGGAGAAAGTGCCCTCCCTGTCGTATTCCTCTGCCATCTTCGGCAAATCTCCCAAAGGCCTCACTTTCTAATGCTGGTACTTTAGGCATTAAATTTTCAACATTCAGATCATGTTGGATGTCGATTTTGTCTTCATGGCAAATAGATGGGGAAAAAGTGAAAACGACACGTTTTATTTTCTTGGGCTCTAAAATCACTGTGGATGGTGACTGCAGCTGAAAAATTTTAAAAATGCTTACTCCTTGGAAGAAAAGCTATGACAAAACTAGGCAGTGTATTCAAAAGTGGAGACATCACTTTGCCAACAAAGGTTCATATAGTCAAAGCTGTGGTTTTCCCAGTAGTCATGTATGGATGTGAGAGTTGAATCATAAAGAAGGCTGAGCACTGAAGAACTGATGCTTTCGAACTGTGGTGCTGGAAAAGGCTCTTGAGAGTCCCTTGGACTGCAAGAAGATCCAACCAGTCCATCCTAAAGAAATCAGTCCTGAATATTCGTTGGAAGGACTGATGCTGAAGCTCCAATACTTTGGCCTCCTGATGAAGAGCCAAACCCTGATACAGGGAAAGATTGAGGGCAAGAGAAGAAGGGGGCAACAGAGGGTGAGATGGTTTGATGGCACCACTGACTCAATGGACATGAATTTGAGCAAACTCTGGGAGATAGCGAAGGACAGGGAACTTGGTGTACTGAAGTCCATGGGGTCTCAAAGAATCAGACAGGACTTAGCGACTGAACAACAACCACCACCAAAGGCCCCAAACAGTGCTTGATACAAGGTTGATTCTTAAATATCTTAAACTGAATGTTTATAAAATATGAAACAACTGTTGAATGGATGTTGTACTTTTCAAATTCGTGGGTTCTAGTCTAGCATTAGTAAGGAAGTATGAATCTGTGACACCCATCCTACTGTACTAGGATGTTTTCCCTACTCTGGACCCTGTCTTGAGGCTATGTCGTATTTCAGATGTGTGACACTCCTGGAGATAGAAGTTCTGGCAGTTGTCATGAGGGATGCGGTGTTCTCCCCAAACCCCGATCCTGCAGAGTCTGAGGGCAGAAAACCTTTGTCTTACCTGTTAAAGTGAACATGGGAAGTTCCAGGACCAAGGCTGGAAAACTGGCCCCTTGGCTTTCCCTCCAGTGAGTCCAGTTCTCTACAGGTGACTCTCACCTTCTCCTCTGTTGTTGTTGTTCAGTCACTCAGTCACGCCTGACTCTTTGTGACCCATGGACTATAGCACAACAGGCTTCCCTGTCCTTCATCATCTCCTGGAGTTTGTTCAAACCCATGTCCATTTAGTCAGTGATGCCATCCAACCATCTCATTCTCAGTTGCTGCCTTCTCCTGATTTCAATCTTTCCCAGCATCGGGGTCTTTTCCAGTGAGTCAGCTCTTTGCATCAGGTGGCAACAGTATTGGAGCTTCAACTTAAGCATCAGTCCTTCCAATGAATATTCAGGGTTGATTTCCTTTTGTTTTGACTGGTTTGATCTCCTTGCAGTCCAGGGGACTCTCAAAGTCTTCTCCAATACCACAGTTCAAAAGCATCAGTTCTTCAGTACTCAGCCTTCTTTATGATCCAACTCTCACATCCATACATGACTACTGGAAAAACCATAGCTTTGACTATACAGACCTTTGTCAGCAAAGTGATGTGTTTGCTTTTTAATACACTGCCTAGGTTTGTCAGAGCTTTTCTTCCAGTGAGCAAGCATCTTTAATTTCATGTCTGTAGTCACTGTCTACAGTGATTTGGGGACCTAAGAAAATAAAGTCTTTAAGTGTTTCCATTGTTTCCCCATCTATACGCCATGAAGTGATGGGATCAGATGCCCTGATCTTAGTACTTTAAGTGCTGAGTTTTAAGTCAGCTTTTTCACTCTTTATCAAGAGGCTCTTTAGTTTCTCTTCACTTTATCCCATAAGGGTGGTGTCATCTGCGTATCTGAGGTTATTGATATTTTTCCTGGCAGTCTTGGTTCCACCTTGTGATTCATCCAGTCCAGCATTTGGCACAATGTACTCTGAGTATAAGTTAAATAAACAGGGTGACAGTATACAGCCTTGACACACTCCTTTCCCATTTTGAACTAGTCTATTGTTCCATGTTCAGTTCTATCTGTTGCTTGTTGACTTGCACACAGCTTTCTCAGGAGGTAGGTAAGGTAGCCTGGTATTCCCATCTCTTTTAAGAAGTTTCCACAGTTTGTTGTGATCCACACGATCAAACATTTTAGCATAGTCAATTAAGCAAAAGTAGATGCTTTTTTGGAATTCTCTTGGTTTTTCTATGATCCAATGTATGTTGACAATTTGATCTCTCATTCCTCTGCCTTTTCTAAATCCAGTTTGAACATCTGGAAGTTCTTGGTTCATGTATTGTTGATGGCTAGCTGGGAGGATTTTTAGCATGAACTTGCTAGCATGTGAAATGAGTACAATTGTGTGGTAGTTTGAACATTATTTGGCATTGCCCTTCTTTGGGATTAGAGTGACAACAGCTGACCTTTTCCAGTCCTGTGGCCACTGCTGAGTTTTCCGAATTTGCTGGCATATTGAGTGCTGCACTTTCACAGCACCATCTGTCAGGATTTGAAATAGCTCAACTGGAACGCCATCACCTCCACTAGCTTTGTTCATAGTGATGCTTCCTAAGGCCCACTTGACTTCACATTCCAGGATGTCTGGCTCTAAGTGAGTGATCACACCATTGTGGTTATCCAGGTCATTAAGATCTTTTTTGTATAGTTCTGTGAATTCTTGCCACCTCTTCTTAATATCTTCTTTTTCTGTTGCTGCTGCTGCTAAGTCACTTCAGTCGTGTCCAACTCTGTGCGACCCCATAGACGGCAACCCACCAGGCTCCCCCGTCCCTGGGATTCTCCAGGGAAGAACACTGGAGTGCGTTGCCATTTCCTTCTCCAGTGCATGACAGTGAAAAGTGAAAGGGAAGTCGCTCAGTTGTGTCCGATTCTTAGCGACCCCATGGACTGCAGCCTACAAGGCTCCTCCATCCATGGGATTTTCCAGACAAGAGTACTAGAGTGGGGTGCCATTGCCTTCTCTGTTAGGTCCATACAATTTCTGTCCTTTTTGTGCCCATCCTTGCATGAAGTGTTCTCTGTTAGGGATTCACGTTCTCATCCAGTTGTCATTGCTCTAGGGTGAGTTTGTGGAATCCTGGATCCCCCCACATGCAGGTAGCATGTTGGGCTGGTATAGTCAGAAGCCCTCTGTCAATTTTTTTAAAAAGTCTCCTGTCATTTCTAGAATAGTATCAGGTACATACATTCAATGTTTGGTTAAGGCAAGAAAGAGGCTTTAGTGGAAGCCTTAATTTGGTTTCTTGCTCTTAATCTTTGTGGCAGAATCAGTAAATTCATCCAAAGATTGAATGTCTCTCTGATACATTTTTGTTCTGATTATAATTTAGAGTTTTCTGTTGTAATATAAATTGACTTCTCCTGTATTTCAAATTTTGTTAGATAAAGGATTTGAAAAGAGTCATTTGCCCCACTCAGATCAGCTCTCCCAACTCAGCTCAACTCAACTCAACCTGACTCATTGCGACTCTCCTCTCTAAGGAGTTCAGTTCCAGTCTTTAAAACTATGCTTATCAGCGGAAAGCCGCACATCAGGATGCCACTGTGGAGCTGTGGTGGAGGTGGGGTTCCGAGGAGCAGGCGTGTCCCCAGGGTGCACATGAGAGGGTCTGGACCAGTCATGTGGTGCCTTGCTCGCCTCCCCCCACTCAGTGCTTCCTTGGGTTGCTTTCCTTCCTGTGCCTCAGCTTCTGCCTTTCTTTCCTTCAGTTTCTCGCCTGCCTAACAAACATCGTAATGATCCTTCCATTGGGATTTTTGTGGGAGCAGGAAAGGCGAGAAGGCAGTTACTATCTGTCTCATAGGGTGATGGCGGCAATCTTGAAGACATCTCAAAGGCAGAAGAACAGAGTGGCTCTTCATTAACGGAGCTGTCATCTCTGAACTCAGTGACCAGATTCTCTCATTATGTTACATGGTCTTCATGTCATTCAGCTATACTTCACATCTGTGAAAGTTATGTTGACTAACTTAAATGCATCTTTAGAGAAGAAATCCTTGGTCTTTCAGGAAGTATGAACTATTAGCCTGTTTTTGTGTCTAGAGAGTATTTATAATCTCTCTTGTTCTTTTAAGTTAGAGGTGTGTGTTTTCAGTAGGGAGCATTGCTTATTTCCAAGTCCATTTTCTTGTTCACTGCCAAACAAATCATCATCATTCTTCCCTCTCTCTCACCCTCTCGAGGCTCACCCCCGCCACCCTGCACCCTTATCAATATATCTCTTTTTCTCAATATATGTGTAATTCCTGGGAAAAAAAATGCCATTCAAGTGGTTTGTCACCTAGACTTTAAAAAGAAGAAAGCAATGCACAGAATTGTATTGAAAAGACAGGGTTTCTTTGTTAAATGCGACAGGGGAGTAGAACACTAGGAGCTGCCTTCCGGCTACAGAATAGACTCTTGATCAGTTCTCACGTGTTGGAGAGGAAGTGTTGTACCAAGTTTTGCAAAAGGAGGTCTAATGCTTTGGCTTACTGGCCTCAGATAATGTCTGGTTGCTGCTTGTGGGGAGACATGAATCTTTAAAACCGAAAATATGAAGAACACTGGAGTGCGTTGCCATTTCCTTCTCCAGTGCATGACAGTGAAAAGTGAAAGGGAAGTCGCTCAGTTGTGTCCGATTCTTAGCGACCCCATGGACTGCAGCCTACAAGGCTCCTCCATCCATGGGATTTTCCAGACAAGAGTACTAGAGTGGGGTGCCATTGCCTTCTCTGTTAGGTCCATACAATTTCTGTCCTTTTTGTGCCCATCCTTGCATGAAGTGTTCTCTGTTAGGGATTCACGTTCTCATCCAGTTGTCATTGCTCTAGGGTGAGTTTGTGGAATCCTGGATCCCCCCACATGCAGGTAGCATGTTGGGCTGGTATAGTCAGAAGCCCTCTGTCAATTTTTTTAAAAAGTCTCCTGTCATTTCTAGAATAGTATCAGGTACATACATTCAATGTTTGGTTAAGGCAAGAAAGAGGCTTTAGTGGAAGCCTTAATTTGGTTTCTTGCTCTTAATCTTTGTGGCAGAATCAGTAAATTCATCCAAAGATTGAATGTCTCTCTGATACATTTTTGTTCTGATTATAATTTAGAGTTTTCTGTTGTAATATAAATTGACTTCTCCTGTATTTCAAATTTTGTTAGATAAAGGATTTGAAAAGAGTCATTTGCCCCACTCAGATCAGCTCTCCCAACTCAGCTCAACTCAACTCAACCTGACTCATTGCGACTCTCCTCTCTAAGGAGTTCAGTTCCAGTCTTTAAAACTATGCTTATCAGCGGAAAGCCGCACATCAGGATGCCACTGTGGAGCTGTGGTGGAGGTGGGGTTCCGAGGAGCAGGCGTGTCCCCAGGGTGCACATGAGAGGGTCTGGACCAGTCATGTGGTGCCTTGCTCGCCTCCCCCCACTCAGTGCTTCCTTGGGTTGCTTTCCTTCCTGTGCCTCAGCTTCTGCCTTTCTTTCCTTCAGTTTCTCGCCTGCCTAACAAACATCGTAATGATCCTTCCATTGGGATTTTTGTGGGAGCAGGAAAGGCGAGAAGGCAGTTACTATCTGTCTCATAGGGTGATGGCGGCAATCTTGAAGACATCTCAAAGGCAGAAGAACAGAGTGGCTCTTCATTAACGGAGCTGTCATCTCTGAACTCAGTGACCAGATTCTCTCATTATGTTACATGGTCTTCATGTCATTCAGCTATACTTCACATCTGTGAAAGTTATGTTGACTAACTTAAATGCATCTTTAGAGAAGAAATCCTTGGTCTTTCAGGAAGTATGAACTATTAGCCTGTTTTTGTGTCTAGAGAGTATTTATAATCTCTCTTGTTCTTTTAAGTTAGAGGTGTGTGTTTTCAGTAGGGAGCATTGCTTATTTCCAAGTCCATTTTCTTGTTCACTGCCAAACAAATCATCATCATTCTTCCCTCTCTCTCACCCTCTCGAGGCTCACCCCCGCCACCCTGCACCCTTATCAATATATCTCTTTTTCTCAATATATGTGTAATTCCTGGGAAAAAAAATGCCATTCAAGTGGTTTGTCACCTAGACTTTAAAAAGAAGAAAGCAATGCACAGAATTGTATTGA
The DNA here is from genome assembly GCA_006410635.1 of Cephalophus harveyi. Classification (NCBI taxonomy): domain Eukaryota; kingdom Metazoa; phylum Chordata; class Mammalia; order Artiodactyla; family Bovidae; genus Cephalophus; species Cephalophus harveyi. The sequence continues at coordinate 12,776 of SJYT01036371.1, read as the reverse complement.
AAAGACAGGGTTTCTTTGTTAAATGCGACAGGGGAGTAGAACACTAGGAGCTGCCTTCCGGCTACAGAATAGACTCTTGATCAGTTCTCACGTGTTGGAGAGGAAGTGTTGTACCAAGTTTTGCAAAAGGAGGTCTAATGCTTTGGCTTACTGGCCTCAGATAATGTCTGGTTGCTGCTTGTGGGGAGACATGAATCTTTAAAACCGAAAATACTCCTGCCTGTTAGAACTGATAAAGACATTAGACTTACTAGTCTAGTCTCAGTGTTTCTATGAGGGAAGAAAGCAGGGTTCAGAGAGATAAAGTGGCTTGTCCAAGTTCAAGTAGATAGCACCGGGCTCCTGGTTGTGTAGCCCGGTCTTCTATCCATGTGTGTTTTGTGTACGCCTGTGGATTTGTCTGTCTATCCATGACTCCACTCCTCTAGGCTTACCGCCTAACCAACCCAGGCCTGTTGGATTTCCTGTCTTCCGAGGTCTAGTTGGTGGTGTCTGAGAATGGGAAACCTGACGAGGAGAGGGGGTCTCTCTGGTGGTGAGGGTAGTGTCAGGCACACTGCTCTGGAGCTAATTATAATTTCATTACATAGTAGTTATAGATTTGGGTGTTTGAGATATTTTAGTAGTGTAAATGAATCTTAATTTTTATTATTTATGTGTTTCTTTTAATCTTCTTTACTTTATGCAGCTACTTGCATGTGGAACTTTGAATTGTCTTAGTTAATTTTTGCCTCCCAATTTTCTATTTGATTATAGAAAGCATATCACAGAGCCCAACATTCACTTGAAGTGAATTTTTCTTGCTGGGAAGAATAAGAATGTTGTTACCTTTTATACAACAGTGTTTAATATTTTAACTTGGAAAATTGATACCTGTCACCACCGCCATACAGGCACTGAAGGTCAGTTGAGCACTAGTTGCAGCGGTTGGAGAAGGTTAATCAGGAAGGTATAGGAATAGATCTTGTTCAACATGGTAATCTTTGAGGATGAGCAAAATGTTGAAGTCTGTTCTTACTATTAAGATTTCTACCACCAAATGTTTAAGTAGCACCTCTGAGGTTACAAAGTTCATATATGTAAATTCAGCCCTCACCACAACTCAGAAAGGTGTTTTATAATATCCATGATTTATAGTTGAAGAAACCGAAGCATATGAATTAAAAAAAAAAAAAAAAAAAGTCTTGCTTAAGACCACACAGTTACTACCTTGAGAGTCAAAACAGGGTCTTCTGTCTGAGTCAGTATTGGTTTGCTTTGCTTTTTAAAACACCACAGTGATTATATGAAATCTGAGTACTACCATAAAAATTTTAGAATCTTCAAATATGGCACTGTAATCATTATTTCATTAAATCATTGAATGAATGCACATTGAGGATGAGGAGCCCTGATTTGAGCTTCCACGGTGCACAGGGGACCCAGTACTCTTTCCGAGCACCTGTGGCACACGGCAGTGCTGTGGGCAGGCGTGTGTGTATGTGTGCCAGGGAGCTAGGGCTAGGGGAAGGCGGTGAATAAGTTCATATACTTTGTTAGTCACTAAGAGGGCCTCAAAGGTGAGTCAGATACTCTCACCCTAAAGCGGTGAGAGTATACTCACCTTCTGTATAAACGGCATTGGAGCTAAAGAATAAACTTCAGGGACTTCCATGGTGGTCTCATGGTAGGGACTCCATACTTCCACTGCAAGGGCACACGTTTGATCCCTGGTCAGGGAACTAAAATTCCCACATGCCACATGACCTGGCCAAAAAGTAAACAAAATTTAAAAAGAAAGAAATAAAGAAAAAATAATAGATTTCAGTTCATGGGGGTAAAGGAGCTGGGAAGCACAGTTCACAACAGTGGGCCCAGGGAGAAATCTTAAGGAAATGGAATATAGGAAGTCCAGTTTGGCTGGAGTGATGTGTGAAAATAAATAGGGATATAAGGTTGGGAAGAGAGAGGAAGGCAGGTCTGGGCTAAGGCGTTTAGACATTATGCCAGAGCACTTGGGAGTCATTGAACATTTCTGAATGGTTTACTGGTGTAATCACAGCTGGGGTGCATATTTCTTATTAGAGTAAACTTTGATGTCTGTTTTCCATGCCAACATCTATTCTATGAACAAGCCTATTGGTTCCGCCTGCAGAATGTACCCCGGACCCACCCTCTGCTGACTGTCTCCACTGCCACCAGGCTCACCCAAGCCTCTGGAAACTCATAACCAACCTCTCTCAGTGGTTTCCTGCTTCCTCACTTGCCCTGCTGATCTATTCTGCACAGCAGAGTAACCTTATACAAATGTAAATGATAACTACCACTGACCTAGTTAAAGCCCTTTGTCATCTTTGACCACACTTTGAGTAAAATCCAAACTTCTTGCTGGACTCACAAGACCCCTTTAACCTTATGTGAGGTGGCCTTGCCTTTCTGCCCTCCCTTCCCCTCCATCATCTAGTTTGGCCACTCTGGCCTCCTTTTTTTTCCTGAACATCCATGCTCCTCCCCACCTCAGGGTATCTGCATTTGCTGGTTCATCCTCCTGGAATGTTCTTTCAACAGATCTTCACGTGGTTGGTGCCTTATCAAAGATGCCTTCTCTGACACTTGATTTAAAGTGTTAGCCCCAGTCACACCTGTCAACATTTGCCTGGATACGTTTTCTTCACAGCATTTCCTACCAACTGGGATGGTTCCTTGTTGATGTATGAGTTTATTACTTGTCTCCCAACCTGCTCAACTGGATATGGGCAAGAGTCTCATTTGTTCACTGTGGTATCCCCAGTGCCCTATGAGTCCTGGCACATCGTACACATTCATTGATTAATTAAGGGGTGCATGATTGGAGCAGAAAGGACAAGGAGAGTGAAGAAGGGTCCTGTTGGTGGGAAGGACATGGCAGGAGCAGGTGCAACCACAAGGAACTCACAGGACTTGATGTGGTTTGAAGAGTTGAGTCCTTGGAGAGGGAAGAGGTAGAAGGTTTTATGCTTGGGTAAGCGATGGACCTTCCCTAGTGGCTAAGTGGTAAAGAATCTGCCTGCAATGAGGAGATGCAGAAGACACAGGTTCCATCCCTGGGTCAGGTAGATCCCCTGGAGGAAGACATGGAAACCCACTGCAGTATTCTTGCCTGGGAAATCCCATGGACAGAGGAGGCTGGCAGGCTATGGCCCAGGGGGTCACAAACAGTTGGGCATGACTGAGTGACTAAGCACACAGACAAGTTATGGGACCCTAGGAGAAGTTCCTGGATATGGTGGGAAAGGAACAGCTGTAGAGGTGCCAAGAACCTTCATGCAGGTGTTGTGGGATGTAATCTTATCCTGTTTCCTGTTCCCTGAGAGGCTCTACTGCGAAGCAGGCATGATCATGGGCTCAGAGAAACCTGGAAGGAAGCCTTCCTCCCCAGCTCTGGCATGGCTGTAACCACATCATGGAACCACTCTGAACCTCAGGTTCTTCATCTGTAAAATGATCATAAAAAGCCTTCTCATGGTGGGGCTGGAAATAAAACTACAGAACATGACAGTATGGATCTAGGGCCTTAGGATGGCTTCTTGGTGGCTGTGAATTCCCTATCTCCTTTCCCTCTTCTCTGAGGGGCTGAGGAGAAAAAACTGTACTCTGGTTCTGCAGTTTACATATGTGTTGCTTTTCATTGCAAAGCTGTGTGTGTGTATGTGTGTGTGCACACACACACACATGGGCACACACACATGAATTAAAAAGACAAGCAATGCCCCCAGGCTTATCCTGAAAATAGGTAGTTCCTTGTCCTGACCCTCCATACCCCACTGAGTTTCTCTCCCTGGAAGCTCCTATTTTTAACTCTCTTAAATATTTTTTTCTAAAACTTACATCTATAATTCAACATAACATGTCTATACTACTATTTCTTGATTTTGCAATCTTAAATACTATTTGGATATCAAATTAAGATGTTATCTTCAAATCAGGGAAAGCAAGGATTTAATTCCTTTATATTTTCAACTTCCAACCTACACTCACCCACATAGGCTTTTCCTCTTCTTTATATATTATATTCTTATTTTTTAGTTCATCCATATGGACAAGTTTATATTTTTTACTCTAGCCATTGACATTTGAGCTACATAGTGTGCTGTGATTCTAGTTTCATTTTCTGTAGAAATTTTTATTTTGTCTGCAGTTAATATCTGCCTCACTTTTTTTTTTTTAACCACTCTTTTATTCTGTCTTCCCTCAAAATGTGAGACATTTCCTCTCAATAATTTAAAACTCAGCATGTACCTTATAAGTTTAAATTTTTTCCCATTTGGAAATACTATTCCAGCTTCCTCTGGCTCTCTGTCGTTTTGGTTCATTGGCTCTCCAACACTGTTTGTAGCTGTGCATCACCCAGGAATACTTTTGTTTTCTCTTGTCTTGAAGCCCCTGTTCCCAGATCTTCATTTCTTTCTCATTATTTCCCTTATTCCTCAATTTTGCCAAGGTACATTTGTCCTACAACTTTCTGAGAAAGAATGCATGGGAGGTGAATTCTTTGAGACCTTGTCCAGCTTCAATCTCCTTTCATGCTTGATTGACGTTTTGGCCAAGGATAGAATTCTAGGTTGGAAGTAGTTTTCTCTCTGCATTTTGAAAATATTACCTCCTAATCACCTAGATCCCAGAGTTGCTGTTGAGAAATCCAATGCCATTATAATCCCCTTGCCTTCTCGGTGATCATTTTTTCCCATTTGGAAATTTTTTAGACCTTTCTTTCTCAGTATTTTGATATTTCATAGTGATACATCTTCATGGCGCCTCCCTGCCCCCCACCCCCCACCCCCCCCATGAATTATGCTGAGCCTTTTCAGTCTGAACACTCATCCTTCAATTCTTGGAACTGTTTTTTATTTCTTTTGAAATTTATTCCCTTTCATTTTTTAAAATTTGTTCTCCTTGAAACTCCTTTTAATCAACTATTGGATCTTCTGGCCTGTTCTGACTAAAAATGTTTTTTTCTCTCTCATGTCTTACCTCTGTCTTTCTTTTCTTGTATTTCTGGGGGTTGCAACTTACAGGATCTTAGTTCTTCAACCAGGGGTTGAACCTGGGCCCTCCTAGTTAAAATGCCAAGTCCTAACCACTGGAATGCCAGGGAATCTTTTCCCTTCCCCCGCCTTAAAATTTTTTTTTTCTCCTGCTCAAAGTATTTGCCTAAGTTTTCCCTCTGTTACCTTTTTGCTTTTTTGCTCTCTGTGTTTCCCAGAGGCCTAATGGAAACAGCTAGTGATTCTAGGCTGTCTGTGAGGAGAAAAGGAAAGATATACCCATTTGAATGCAGAGTTCCAAGAACAGCAAGAAGAGATAAGAAAGCCCTCCTCAGAGACCAGTGCAAAGAAATAGAGGAAAACAATAGAATGGGAAAGACTAGAGATCTCTTCAAGAAAATTAGATACCAAGGGAATATTTCATGCAAAGATGGGCTCAATAAAGGATAGGAATGGTATGGACCTAACAGAAGCGGAAGATATTAAAAAGAGGTGGCAAGAATACACAGAAGAACTGTACAAAAAAGATCTTCATGACCCAGATAATCACGATGATATGATCATTCACCTAGAGCCAGACATCCTGGAGTGTGAAGTCAGGCTAGTAGAGGTGGTGGAATTCCAGTTGAGCTCTTTCAAATCCTAAAAGATGGTGCTGTGAAAGTGCTGCACTCAATATGCCAGCAAATTTGGAAAACTCAGCAGTGGCCACAGGACTGGAAAAGGTCAATTTTCACTCAATCCCAAAGAAAGGCAATGTCAAAGAATGCTCAAATTACCGCACAATTGCACTCATCTCACACACTAGTAAAGTAATGCTCAAAATTCTCCAAGCCAGGCTTCAACAGTATGTGAACCATGAAATTCCAGATATCCAAGCTGGTTTTAGAAAAGGCAGAGGAACCAGAGATCAAATTGCCAACATCCACTGGATCATGGAAAAAGCAAGAGAGTTCCAGAAGAATATCTACTTCTGCTTTATTGACTATGCCAAAGCCTTTGACTGTGTGGAACACAACAAACTAGAAAATTCTGAAAGAGATGGGAATACCAGACCATCTGACCTGCCTCTTGAGAAATCTCTATGCAGGTCGGGAAGCAACAGTTAGGACTGGACATGGAAAAACAGACTGGTTCCAAATAGGAAAAGGAGTACGTCAAAGCTGTAAATTGTTACCCTGCTTATTTAACGTATATGCAGAGTACATCATGAAAAATGCTGGGCTGGATGAAGCACAAGCTGGAATCATGATTGCTAGGAGAATATCAATAACCTCCAATATGCAGATGACACCACCCTTATGGCAGAAAGCGAAGAAGAACTAAAGAGCCTCTTGATGAAAGTGAAAGAAGAGATTGAAAAAGCTGGCTTAAACCTCAACATTCAGAAAACTAAGATCATGGCATCCAGTCCCATCACTTCATGGCAATAGATGGGAAAACAGTGGAAACAATGGTAGACTTTATTTTGGGGGGCTCCAAAATCACTGGAGATGATGAATGCAGCCATGAAATTAAAAGACGCTTACTCCTTGGAAGAAAAGCTATGACCAACCTAGACAGCATATTCAAAAGCAGAGACATTACTTTGTCAACAAAGGTCCATCTAGTCAAGGCTGTGGTTTTTCCAGTAGTCATGTATGAATGTGAGAGTTGGACTATAAAGAAAGCTGAGTGCTAAAGAATTGATGCTTTTGAACTGCAGTGTTGGAGAAGACTCTTGAGAGTCCCTTGGACTGCAAGGAGATCCAACCAGTCCATCCTAAAGGAGATTAGTCCTGGGTGTTCATTGGAAGGACACTGATGCTGAAGGTGAAACTCCAATACTTTGGCCACCTGATAGGAAGAGCTGACTCATTGGAAAAGACCCTGATGCTGGGAAAGATTGAAGGCAGTAGGAGAAGGGGATGACAGAGGATGAGATGGTTGGATGGCATCACCAACTCAATGGACATGAGTTTGAGCAAGCTCTGGGAGTTGGTAATGGATAGGAAGGCCTGGTTTGCAGCGGTCCATGGGGTTTCAAAGAGTCAGACATGACTGAGTCTGACTGAACTGAACTGAGCTGAGCTGTGCTCTTTAAGTACCAAGAATCTGAGCTGAAAACCCTCTGTCTGTGTCACACTTGTCATCTTGAAGCCATCCCCATAAAGTAAGGACGAGTGATGTTTTTAGGTTCTGTCAAGTAGGTTCTTATTCTTGAATTGGTTTGAATTGAGACTGGAAATACTCTTGAGACTGAAAAGGAGTGATCCAGTCTCTTGCTTGGAGGGTATCAGCCTTCTCGTATCTGTGGAGCCTGTAGGTGAAGGGAGCTGGTTGTTTCACGTAAAGGCTCCCCTTCTGCCCCTAACTTCAGTGTGGAGCCTCCCTCCTGCTCTGGGCTGAGCCCAGTGGCCCGAGCCTCCAGTCCTTCTGGTTCAGCCTTTCTAGAGAGTAAATATCCTGCTTCCTCTGGGGCTGGGGAGGAGTAACTTCCTCTCTAGATAGGAATCTGGGACTTGAGATCAAGTGTCAGCAAACTTTCTGTAAAGGGCCAGAGAGTAGATTTTAGACTTTGTGGGCAACACTTTGGTCTCTACCACAGATTCTTTTCTTCCTCTTCCTTCTTCTCTCTCTCTTAAAAAAGCAAAGCAAACAAATCAAAAAACCCTTTAAAATATAAAATAAACATTCTTTGCTTACAGACAGTACAAAAATAGACTGTAAACTAGACAGGCCATAGTTTACCCACCCTGGTCTAGAAGATCCTTTTGGACGCTCTCAACCAGCCACCTTTATTTCAGGTGCACCCTGCATTCCTGTCTGCAGAACTTGAAGCCTCCAATTTCTGGTCCTTTTTTGATTTTATGACAAAACTTCTTATAGGTGTCCCCCAACTCCAAACAGCCTTTTTTCCTGCCTCCTCCCCGCCTCCACCCCATGGAAGCTTTCCCAGGTCCGCTAGGTGAGCAATTACTTGTCTGTCTTCTTTCTCTTTTCTAAAGGTCCGTTTTTCTGTTTTTCCCTCATCTCTTTCTCTGTCCTTATTGAGCCATGGCTCTTTTTTTTTTTTCCCCTTCCCTTTCCCCCAGTTTACTGGGATTTGAGAAAGGAGTGGAGATAAATGCATGTATTTAATCTACTAAGTTTAACCAGAAGCTCCCCCCAAATCCAATTTGGCTGGGTTTTATTTTTATGACTTTCTTTGATAGCACTTGGGTTAATTTTGCATTTGTTCTCCACGTGCTCACTTGCTGTGCCAGATGTTCGAAGAAGATGTCCTTGGGGAGGAAAAAGGAGGGGCTTTAAAATGCAGCGTTGCTGAAATGCTCACAATGGTTCAGTGTGTGAGATCTCTCCCAAGCACGGCCGTTTCTAACCACCAGACTCTCATAATAGAAACACAGTTTCACCCTTATTTGTGTAAACCATCAGGAGCATTTTTAAACGTTTGTCATAAACTTTGTGGCTTTTTGTTGAAAATTGAATTTAAGGTAGTAAATGAAAGCTTTTGGTGGCATGCCCCTGACAGCAGGGAGAGTCTGGTAAGTGATCCCCAAGAGCTGATCAAAGGGAGCTGCTGAACATTTTTTGCTGTATTTGTGTTTGGGGCCTTTAATCTGGCAGTGTTTCCAATTCCATTCTGAATACTCCACCCCTGCTCATGTCTCCTTGGCAGCATCTGGTACTGTCTCTGTCTGTTAGGGCTCAAGCCTGCCTTCATGATCCAGCCTGGACAAGATATGAACAACAGTGAGTATCAGAAAATAGGCATCTTTCAAAATCCTACTCATCCCACACATTTGTTCCCATAATCAAATGAAAATTGGGAGTGAAAAGAGTAAAATGAACTGGAAATGACCACCGGTCGTTTGTGCCTAGGCTCACCTTTCCTGGCCAGCGAAGACGGCGTGCTCGGAGGGGTGATTGTCCTCCGGTCCTGCCGGTGTTCTGCAGAGCCTAACTCTTCCCCAAATAAGCAGACACTTCTGGGTAAGTTAAACTTACACATCATGTGGGTGTCTTTCTCTTTCCTTTTTTTCTGAGCCATGGACAGATTTTTATCCTTATGTTGATCATTTTAACCTGTGAGTGGGCCAGGATGTTTTATTGATAGGTATACATGTCTCTATTCCACTGACCTCTCTGCCTAGGTTAACATCTACAAGGTGAATATTCATTTCAGGGTATATGATTATAGCATGTTTTCCAAATGGACTGAGAACCTAGCACCTTTACTAAAGCCCAATATTAAGAATATCGGACCATGTATTTATCCCCTGCCTTATTTGACAGAGCATTTGAGATGACCCATAGCAGTAAACACAGTAACACAGAGAGAAACTTCTCTTCTCCTCCCCGAAAGGAATCAGAATCATGTGAAGACCTACTGGCCTAGAAGTTCACCCTGGCTTCATGGCTTGTTAGCTGTGATGCCTTCACACATCAATCTCACTGTTCTGTGCCACCTCCTCCTCCACATTAGAAGGATATCTGGCCTGCCTGCTCATAATGCTGTGGTGAAGAAGGGTCCCATGAATATTTTGCAGATTTGCAAATGTCCATCCAGATGTGTGGCTTTGTCTCTAACAAAGTGCACCAGTGGGAATGGAGCCCAGCCCACCCTCCATTTGACAAGGCACAGATTTGTGGGGGAGCCTCTACGCATAGAGGTGCCTTTTCCTAAGTCATTTATCCAGAGTGAGGGGCATTTAAAAAATCCGCATGAATGTGCCACATAAGCTAGCAGGGGCTCCTATACCTTATTTTTCTTTAATTGACTTTTTAATCGAATTGTATGCTCATTCAGAAAAGTGCACAAATCATTATAACTGCAACTGCTTGGAAAATATTACAAACTGAACCCACCCATGTGACCAGCATGTAGATAAAAAGTAGAACTTTACTGTAATCCAGAAGCTCCCTTATAACCCTTCCCAGTCTCTACCCCTTCAAAGTTAATAACCATTCAAACTTCTAACACCTTGATTAGTTCTATTTGGTTTTGTATTTTGTATAAATAGGATCATAGAATATGTTTCCTTGGTGTCTGATATCTTCAGTGAATGTTACGCCTGTTAACTTCATCGATGTTACTTGTGACGTTAGCTAGTTCACTCTCATTGCTATGCAGTAGTCCATTATGTATAGTGATACTACTCATTGGTTATCTGTTCTTCTGTAGGTTTTTTTTAATTTTTTTAATAAGCACTACAAGTCATTCTCAGGGCTGTGGTAGTTCAGCTCTTTGTATAAAATTCCTTTTGTCAAGTATGGTTGACACCTAATCTGTATTGTATGATTGTTGTGAATTGCTGTAGTACAAGTCCCTTCCTATTTTGAAGTTTTATGAGTCTATAAAATAGAAAAATTAGCATTTCTTATGAGGATAAAAATTATTTTTTCTTTAGAAGCCTGAAGAACTTCCATAAAAATCTTTCCTCTCATTTGCTAAAGGTGGGGGGTGGGGAAACACTACACTTTTATAGAAAATGATTCTTTCTCCACCTGATCACCAACTTCATAATTTTTCTTGCTATATTTATTTTCTTCCTGTTTCCACCCACTATACTTAGTACCCAGGTTGTTCCTAGCCAAAAAAAAAAAATTTAAACTGAGGCAGATAGTTACTTGCTTCTTTGGTATCCTAATCATTGTTGAAACCTTTGAATATCTTCCACAGTTAGGTAGCAGGGAGTTTGTCTTTAAAATACGCAGAGAGGGACTTCCCTGATTGATGGTCCAGTGGCTAAGACTCTGAGCTCACAATACAGGGTAGGAGGGCGGGGGGTGGGGTCCAGGTTCCAGCCCTGGTTGGGGAACTAGATCCCACATGCTGCAACTAAGGGTTGGCATGGCCCAACTAAAGAGTTCACATGCTGCATCTAAAGATCCCACATGCTGAAACAAAGATCAGAGATCCAATGTGCCACAGCTAAAACCTGGCGCAGCCAAATAAATACATAAATAAAAGTAAATATTAAAAAATGGCCTTTAAAAAGATCAAATAAAATATGCAGAGGATGTGCCTGCTGCTGCTGCTGCTAAGTCGCTTCAGTCGTGTCCGACTCTGTGCGACCCCATAGATGGCAGCCCACCAGGCTCCCCCGTCCCTGGGATTCTTCAGGCAAGAACACTGGAGTGGGTTGCCATTCCTTTTCCAATGCATGAAAGTGAAAAGTGAAAGTGAAGTTGCTCAGTCTTCCATAAAAACTCAGAAAAAGTCTTTAGTTCTGGGAGGCAGGGTAGGGGACAGTTATTGAAACTGTTTCATAGCCTGCTGCTAGAATGGAGTTTCTGTTCTTCAGTGAGCCTGGGCTTTCACTCATTCAAGTTTATTCTGGAAATTGTAAGAGGTTTTTTTTTTTTTTTTTTTTAACTTGTCCTTTCATTTTTGGAGTTAAAGGTATATTTAAAGATAAGTCATAGAATTTTAGCTCATGTTAATTTTTATCACCGAAGTAGTCATTCATACACTGGTTCCTACTCTCCATGTCAAGGAGAAGAATAAAATGTAAAGTGTTGCTTTATGGAATAAGTGAAGTCTTGCCATTTGTTTGTGAAGTTTAAAACCTGGTGAACATAGGCTGCTATCGGCTTCTACCAGTGAAGTGGGTTTTTACATATTTTGCTTTAAGAAACTTACATGTGTTCAGTATGTGGTGAGAAAGTAAATGTGTACAGAAGGATAGAAAGAAGATGTGAAGGTCACCTTCACTACCTAGTTCCCAGAGTGCCAGCCCCTGATTCTGCTTGTTCTCGTGGGATTCACCTTCATTCTGTAGAATGTGCTCCTGTTCTGTTTCTCCATTAGTCAGTAACTTGTGACTCCCTTGGGGGAAAAATTAACAGCAGAGCTTGTACCACTGCCCGTCACCTTTCCTCATGACTTGTGTGAGAACTCTAATCTGAAGTTGTATATTTAATTTAATTGCAACTTTAATGTGCTACTTCCTGACTCATCAGCTTTTATCATCTCTTCCAACCCTCCCTCACTCCTTGGACTCTGTAAGCTTCTTTCCTCTTCCTCCACGATTCCCAACCCTCACCTCAACCTCTAGCAACCACACCATTGTTGTCATAGTAACATTGCATTCTGTTCTACAGCCAACTTGCTTTCTACACTCTGATTAGAATTTGATTCCAAACAGTGACTATTAATAACCAGCATTGGTAGTGTCATGATTACATAAATATTATTCACTGCAGATCCCAGGAGTAGAAGATTAGGCCCATCAGAAAGGAAGTATCTGCCATAAGCCCCTGCCTGTAAAAGGAGAATGTTTCAAACATCAAACTCAAGTGGGTTCTTCAATGCTTTACCATGTTAATTGTTGCATATCAGACTGCAACATAATTTGCTTCATGTTTGGCCCATGACTTCTCACTTATCACTTTATAAAATTCTCATGAAAATATAACTTCATCAACTCATGGCTCCTTAATGTTTGGTAATAGCAAGTAACCAGGAAGGCTCAGAAGTCTTTCTTTCCTATACATCCAAACAAAATAAAATGATTACCCAAATTAAAAAGAAAAAATCCACTTAACTGCTGTATATATCACTTTTTTGTATAATTATGTACAATATACATATACTTTTTTGTATAATATATATACAATATATTATTTTGTATAATATATATACTTTTTAGTATATTTGTATCAGTTCAGTTCAGTTGCTCAGTTGTGTCCGACTCTTTGCAACCCCATGAATCGCAGCACGCCAGGCCTCCCTGTCTATCACCAACTCCCGGAGTTCACTCAGACTCACGTCCATCGAGTCCGTGA
>SJYT01036367.1:397317-419437 GCA_006410635.1 Cephalophus harveyi | reverse complement strand
TTTTTTTTTTAATATAAATTTATTTATTTTAATTGGAGGCTAATTACTTTATAATATTGTATTGGTTTTGCCATACATCATCATGAATCCGCCACAGGTATACCCGTGTTCCCCATCCTGAACGCCCCTCTCCTCCCTCCCCGTACCATCCCTCTGGGTCGTCCCAGTGCACCAGCCCCAAGGACACCAATACAGTATACTAATGCATATATATGGAATTTAGAAAGATGGTAGTGATAACCCTGTATGCGAGACAGCAAAAGAGACACAGATGTATAGAACAGTCTTTTGGACTCTGTGGGGAGGGAGCGGGTGGGATGATTTGGGAGAACCCCTGTTTCTTATGGTAGGAGATTTTATCATTGATTTGAAATGGTCCTTCCTTTCTAATAGAAACATTTATAAGTATACATTTTCCTCTAATGGGTTTTGGGCTTCCCTGGTGGCTGAGTCAGTAAAGAATCCACCTGCAATGTGGAAGACCTGGGTTCGATGCCAGGTTTGGGAAGATCCCCTGGAGAAGGAGCGGTTACCCACTCTAGTATTCTTGCCTAGAGAATTCCATAGGCAGAGGAGTCTGGCAGGCCCCAGTCCATGGGGTCGCAAAGAGCTGAACATGACAGTGACTTTCACTTTCATACGTTTTCCTCTAAACATTGTTTTAGCTGTATCCCATAGTGGCACCCCACTCCAGTGTTCTTGCCTGGAGAATCCCAGGGATGCGGGAGACTGGTGGGCTGCCGTCTATGGGGTCACACAGGGTTGGACACGACTGAAGCCACTTAGCAGCAGCAGCAGCACAAATTTTTATATGGACAATACTGTGTTTTTAGTTCTATATGATTCAAAATATTTTCAAAAAAATGTTTGCAATGGCCTCTTTGACACAAGTGTTATTTAGCAAAGTATTATTTTATTTTCAGATATTTGGGGATTTTTCAGGTATCTTTGCTCTATTGATTTCTAGTTTAATTCTGTTTTGCTTCGAGTATATACTTTGAATGATTTCAGCTCTTATAAATCTATTGAGGATTGTTTTAAAGCTGAGAATATTACTTACCTTATCAAGTTTTCCGTGTGCACTTGGAAAGGACGTATATTCTTTTTAAAAAAAAACATTTTTTTTTTGGTAATGGGATATAGTTAATTAACAATGCTATGATAGTTTCAGGTGAACAGTGAAGGGACTCAGGAGAAGAATGTATATGCTTCTGTCGTTGAGAAGATGTGGACTAATCTACAATGTCATCTACCAATGTCACTTAAGTCAAGCTGGTTGATGGTGCTGTCTCAATTATCTCTGTATTTATTTTGCCTATTTGTAACATAAGCTATTGAGAAGAGTATCGAATTCTCTAACTATAATTGTGAATCTGTCCATTTTTTCCTTCCAATTCTATTAATTTTTGTTTCACATATTTTGAAATTCTTTTGTTATTTCCTTTGAGAAAGGGTATGTCTACTCAGTGAATTAACCCCTTTATCAGTATATAACACTGGTCAAAAATGCTGTAAAACTCATACACTTTTAGGTTGTTTGTGAAATAAGATTAATTGCATGCTAAACCCAAAGCTGATTTATTCAGGAATTATTTGATTTTCACATATGATTTAGTGGCTGAGTTTGTTGATTATGCATGTAGATTTTTTAAGTTGCCAAAATTTCATTTTAATTATATATTAAAAATATGTGACACTTTCACAGGTATAAATATCAAAAATCAAACTTAGAAAATAGACACCAGAAATATACAAGTTAAATTCTCATCATGCTCCTCTGTGGCCCTTGGGGCCTTGTGCATACCTCTATTCTGAAGTTGTTTTTGTTTTGTTTTGCTTATTTCTCTTATTATGCATATATTTGGGACAAGAGTTGAGTCTCAATCTCTGTAGCCCAGGCCGATAGTTGCTGCTGCTGCTAAGTCACTTCAGTCGTGTCTTACTCTGTGCGACCCCATAGACGGCAGCCCACCAGGCTTCCCCCATCCCTGGGATTCTCCAGGCAAGAACACTGGAGTGAGTTGCCATTTCCTTCTCCAATGCATGAAAGTGAAAAGTGAAAGTAAAGTCGCTCAGTCATGCCCAACTCTTAGTGACCCCATGGACTGCAGCCCACCAGGCTCCTCCATCCATGGGATTTCCAGGCAAGAGGACTGGAGTGGGGTGCCATCGCCTTCTCTGTAGTTGCTGTATAGAAAGTGCTAAATAAAGTGTAACTATATGAACACAGACATGGGTTGGATCTCTGTGTTGGGAAGATTCCTTCCAGGAAATGGCAACCCACTCCAATATTCTTGCCTGGAAAGTTCCATGAACAGAGGAGCATGACAGCTTACAGTACCTGAGATCACAAAAGTGTTGGACATGACTTAGTTACCGAAAAACAACAAAATATGGTTACTTAATGAATGACTCAGGTTTTCTTCATTTTGCAGAAGATTTCCATTCTAAATTCTGAGCCATCCTAATTTATTTGAGTTTTCCATTATAGAGTACCAACCATCAAACTTTGCTCTTGTTTCAACATTGTAAGCCCCGCCTCCCAAGAAATGCTTCATTCCTGGGCAAACTAAGATGGAGGTCACCCTACAACCTCTCAGGTTGCATCTAAAAGCTTAACATGGAAACTGAATTGTGCGAATTGAAATGCTTTTTCAGTTGTTAGTTTGATATCTATTAAAATTACCCAAATGATTATAATTGAACCACAAAATTCATTAACATGATTTTTAACTGGAGTACTTAGGTCTTCAAAAATTACAAGCTGAATGAATGATGATTATGAATTTCACTTTTATTTCCTGGGGAATCTTGTCCTTCCTTGGGAAAAAAAAAATAGCATTTTTATGACTTATTTTGGTTGACTTTTGATTCCCAGGAGGTAGAGAAAGCAAAATTGAACTTTAAAATGCCATTTGTCTGTGGCATTACAGCCAACCAGGTGAAAAGTGGAACAGTGAGTTAAGGAGTCAGTCGGGTGTCTGAATAATGCCATGCAACACGTTTTTGACAGCATCGCCTCCATTATGTATTAACCACTTCCAAGAGAAAATAGGCTTAATTTTGTTGGAGCAAACTGATAGAATAAGCTAACTGTTCTATTTGACAGTGATTATTCATGACCTTTCGTTCCCTTCTATAAACCCTAATCTCAATACCTTTCTCTGTTTTGCAGTGAAGTGTTCTTTGATATTGCCACAGGATATTATGCAAATAAAAATCACATTAGATTAGAATTATTCCTGAACAGCAAGAGCAGTGTTCTTACTGGCAAGATAAGTGTGTCTGTCTTTAATTATCCTTTACTACATAACAGTCTGAGAACAAAGTATCAGGCTGCAAATAGAAACAATAAACGAGGCTAGATATGAGGACTAGATTGTTAATTCAGTTCACGGAGGACAAAGCGGTTAATTACCTTCTAAGACCAACTTTTCCCATCCCTTATGATCTGAGATGCATTTGAGATGTATAAGCTGATATAATCATCATCTGTATCTTTCGCACAATGGATAGATTCCAACAAAATAATGACTCTGGCAATAATTGAGAAACAGTTCTAAGATGTAGAAGTCAGAAATTGCTGCCGTGGGTGAAACACCAAGAAAGCAGATGAGAGATGACCAAATCTCCACAGTCATTGTGTTTTTCTGCTTCTTCCAATTTTTAAACCAAATGGTAGATGATGAATAAATAACACCCAGGTTCAAAATGTTTAAAGAGTTCATTGAAATGTGCCTCAGTTCAGTTCAGTCGCTCAGTCGTGTCCGACTCTTTGCGACCCCATGAATTGCAGCATGCCAGGCCTCCCTGTTCATCACTATCTCCCGGAGTTCACCCAGACTCACGTCCATCGAGTCTGTGATGCCATCCAGCCATTTCATCCTCGGTCGTCCTCTTCTCCTGCCCCCAATCCCTCCCAGCATCAGAGTCTTTTCCAATGAAATGTGCCTGAAGGTGAAGTCGCTCAGTCGTGTCCGACTCTTTGCGACCCTGTGGACTGTAACCTACTAGGCTTCTCCGTCCATGGGATTCTCCAGGCATGAATACTGGAGTGGATTGCCATTTCCTTCTCCAGGGGATCTTCCCAACCCAGGGATCGAACCCGGGTCTCCTGCATTGGAGGCAGATGCTTTAACCTCTGAGCCACCAATGTGCCTATTACGTCCTTATTTCTTCATGGACATGTCAGTTTAAGAAGTTTGAGAAATCAAGGCACAAAAAGCATGAAGATAGCTGTATGTTCAGGCATCTTTCCAGCTTTCCACTGCAGTAGCTATTTTATTCTCTGTTTCAGGTACATATGAAGAGATTTTTCAGGAAAAAAATAGCCAAAAATATTGTCTCTTTCCTAAAATTGTTAACAACAGTTAATGTATACTGGATGCTTGTTTGTGCAAGGCAAGCCCTGCTCGATCACTAAGTCATGTCCAACTCTTTGTGACCCCATGGACTGCAGCACGCCAGGTTACACTGCCCTTCATTGTCTCTCAGAGTTTGCTCAGATTCATGTCCATTGAATTAGTGGTGCTACCTAACCATCCCATCCTCAGCTGCCCTCTTCTCCTTTTCCCTTCAATCGTTCCCAGCTAGCATCAGGGTGTTTTCCACGAGTCAGCTCTTTGCATCAGGTGGCCAAAGTACTGGAGCTTTCAGCTTAAGCATCTGTCCTTCCTGTGAACATTCAGGGTTGATTTCCTTTTAGGATTGACTGGTTTGATCTCCTTGGGAACTCTCAAGAGTCTTCTCCAGCACCGCTTTTCGAAGGCATCAATTATTCGGCATTCAGCCTTCTTCATGGTCCAACTCTCACATCCACACGTGACTACTGCAAAAACCATAGCTTTGACTAGATGAAGCTTTGTGTGCAGAGTGATGTCTTTGCTTTTTAATATGCTGTCTAGGTTTGGCATAGCTTTCCTTCCAAGAAGCAAATATCTTTCATTATTATATCAATTTTAAGTATTAAAAAAGTATTCTGATGCTTAGCTTAACTTGACTATGCAGGGACCCACCGCTAATAAATGGAAGAATAGTTGATTTACAATATTGTATTAATTTCTGCAATACAGCAAAGTGATTCATTTGTTTTCACACTCAGAAGAGTGAGTTTTGGAGCACAGAGGGCCCAAACAAAGCTGGTGGCTCTACCAGCCTCTCTCCACAAAGAACTTTACATGTATCCATGGGAATCTCTGTGTCTACGTTTTGTGTTCACACAGGGTCTAATATTGTGATATTCTTTAGGCTTATATACAGATTTATGTGTTTTATTAAATAAAAGGTCTTAATATTGCCCACCAATATTCATCAATATTAAACATTATGTCTCACCCCATGAGATAAGCGTATATCAAATTGCAAACTTGAGAAATAGACATGGAAAGCAAGTTATATTTCCATTATATTCTTCTGTAGCCTTCTCTGGTGGCTCAGATGGTAAAGAATCTGCCTGCAATGCAAGAGACCCGGGTTCAGTCCCTGGGTTGGGAAGATCCCCTGGAGAAGAGAATGGCAACCCACTCCAGTATTCTTGCCTGGAGAATCCCATGGTCAGAGAAGCCTGGCAGCTACAGTCCACAGGGTCACAGAATCAGACACAACTGAGTGATTAACACTTTCACTTTCTTTCATACTCCTCTGCACTGTATCACATATAGTCAACCGATCTTTCACAAAACATGTATAGGTAGATTGCATGGAAAGAAAGACTTCAGCATCATGACTTTCAGTAACCCAAATGACTATAGAAAACCATTCTTCTTTGACATTTGACCTAATCTATAGATCTGCAGTCCCCAACTTTTTTGGCACCAGAGACTGGTTTAGTGGAACACAGTTTTTCCATAGAAGCGGTGAGGGATGGTTCAGATAGTAATGCTAGTGATGGGAAGCGATGAAGCTTCACTTGCTTGCCCTCCACTTACTTCCTGCTGTGCAGCCTGGTTCCTAACAGGGGGCCGGGGGCTTGGGGACCCCTGCTATAGATCATGAGCTATCTTCCTCATTTCCTGTGCAATCTCACTAGGTATTGCGTTCATTCTTCCCACAAGTTACTGCCTTACATGCGCTATTGCTTCTTATGGATTTATTTATAGGCACATAACATCCTTGCAGTCATTTCAGTTAAGTAGTATCTATAAAAAAATAAGCAGTGTTGAATTGCTTCAGTAAACCTCAGCTACCTTGTGAGAGAGAGAGAACTTTGGGTTTCATAAGTTGATCAAATTAATGACTTAAAAAATCAGGTGAGTGAGTGTTACATTCTAAGATACTCTAGCCTCTAAATTGTATCTGGGATGATCTGAGGAGATCAAGTTAGAATAACACGTTTGTAGACAAGATTGATGTTCAGTCTGTAAATTATTTAACCAGTACCTCAGTGATTTTATTTCTTTAGCTGTTACTCTAAATGCTTTATTTATGTGTGTATTTATTTATTCATTTAACTCCTGGTCAGATCAAGATGAAGATCAACAGCCAAACAAACATCAGAAGTATTGTGAGAGAGACAAAAGTGAAAACATCCATTCTGATGGAAAGAAAAATGTTGGACACACAAGAATAAATGACAAAGGAAGGGAAAAAATGTAGAGCTGAACTCTTCAATATAACCAGTAGCTTTTTATGGGTATCAAACACTTGAAACATGGAGGATTTAAGTTAAGATGTGCCATAATGTAAAGATGTGCTGAATTCGGAAGACATTATGAAGAAGAAAATTTAAATGCCTCATTAATAAATTTCTCAACAATTTTATATTGATTGCATGCTAAAATGATCATGTTTGGTTTATTTTTGTTGAATATTTTTGAATACTTTTTTAATGTGACTACTAGAAAACATTGTATCATATATGTGGTTAACATCTTACGTCAGTGGGACAATGCTGATGTAAAAGAAAAGCAATATATTTCTCAATCTTGGTGATCAAAGAAAGCTTAAGAGAAGAAAGGCTGGAGAAAGATGCTGTCAAGATGCCTGCAATATGGGAAGAGGATCCCCCTTGTGGGGACCCTCTTTTGCTTTGGGGAAACAGACCCAAGTAAATGGGCTGATATGGCCTACTCTGGCTTTACAATAGTTAGTTTTAAAATTGGTATGTGGAGCTGTGCCAACAGAATGGTGAATGACCGAATGAAAGTGGACAAAGAGTCCTGTGAGCAGCCATGTTAGGAGATGCTTGACTGTGTATGTTCAGTTGTGTGTGACACACTTTACATGTGGTCATAGGGTCCTATTTGTTCATAAAACTTTACTTTTTCTCCAGTCTTGCCATGGGTTCCCAGGGATAGGGTATGTATCCCTATGTCACTATGGACTTGGCCATATTCTAGCTTTGATCACTGTAATTTGTACCAGTTTTGACTGGAAGTTTCCAAAGGCATTACTTATTTCTGGTTGTCCTTCCATTGTTCTGCCATTCACATGAGATGAACAGACTCTAGGTAATTCCTGTTCCTTCAGCTTGGATCAGAATGAGAGACGTGAACAGATCTGTCCCCAAGTCAATCCAGCCTGGTAGAGCCTGTGCCCACCTGGAGAACGTGAACAGCAAAGAAATGTTTGTTTCTGTAAGCCACTGGGATTTGCGAGTTGCTTGTTATGCAGGATTAATTCAGCAGCATCTAACTAATATGCATGCATAATATGGTTTATCTTCACAGAGATTCTGTGAGGAAGATACTACTGGCACCATCTGAAACCAGGATAACATCACACAGAGAGATTAAATGCCAAAGCTAAACAACTTAAAATGGTGGGAGCAGGACTGGAATCCAAAAGTCTGAAGCCAAAACCTATCCAAGTCAATCCAGCCTGGTAGAGCCTGTGCCCACCTGGAGAACGTGAACAGCAAAGAAATGTTTGTTTCTGTAAGCCACTGGGATTTGCAAGTTGCTTGTTATGCAGGATTAATTCAGCAGCATCTAACTAATATGCATGCATAGTATGGTTTATCTTCACAGAGATTCTGTGAGGAAGATACTACTGGCACCATCTGAAACCAGGATTACATCACACAGAGAGATTAAATGCCAAAGCTAAACAACTTAAAATGATGGGAGCAGGATTGGAATCCAAAAGAGTCTGAAGCCAAAACCTGGGCTCTATTGATCCTTAAAGAGAACTCCTTCTATTTTATAAAAAACGAATGAGAGAATTTTAGTATTGTACTGTAGAAATTTATACAGATTTTCAAGCATACTTTGCTTTACTAGCTATGAATTTCCTCAAAAGTTTCTTAGAATTTGTATCTTTGCATGTTGTTGACTCATAGGAGACTCACAGAGAATTAACAGACGCTATGAATTGTTCATGTAACATGACAGCGGTCATTATCACCAGGTTAGTCTGTGTTTCTATGCATAAGGGTTCAAAGGTAGAATAACTCAGTCCTGGACTTTCCCTCCCACATTGCCAGGCCTGGGCTTTTGGTTGATGGCTTGAGTCTCTGCTCCCCTCTGGAGGGTCACTGGATTTTATGTTTTTGTGTCTCTCAACAGAGAAACAAGAGCACAGTGAAAGAGAGCTACACTTTAAAAGCACACACACACACAGAGATTCAGAATCCAATAATTTGTAAATTGCAAGCAAAGGAAGCAATTATAAAAATGATGAAAAATCAGGCTTTCTATATCTGATACAGTATTTCTCTATAATTTTTTCCCTAAAACATTGAGACCCCTGATATAAAAATTTATTTTAAATGTTGCCACACTTGTTTCTTCTGTTTTAAAATTTTAGAACTCCCCACTAAAAATTTTACCAAAATTGAAGCAACAAGTTAATAATCTATAAGTCAGACCTCTTTCAAATATTTCCCCCATTATGTTTTGAATTGTAGTAATTTTACCTTTACTGGTGTTCTTGAGTTATTGTCCAGTGTCCTTTCATTTCAGCCTGAAGGACACTTTTTAGCATTTCTTACAGGGCAAGTCTACTAACTACAAAATCCCTCAGCTCTTGTTAGCTGGGAATGTCTTAATTCTTCCTTCATTTTTTCGAATGATAGTTTTGCTAAATATAGAATTATTGGCTAAGAGTATTTTTGTTCTTTTAGAATTTTAAATGTTACATCTGGTTTCCATGATGAGAAATTACTATTAGTCATGTTGAGTAGGTAATATTTTTTGATACACTCAAACAGACTGTCCTATCAAAAATGTGTTAAGATAAAAATGAGGACAACAAATAAAAAGAAATTACTGATAGAAAATCAGTCTTTCATTGGATTATAGAATTTCTACGCAAAAACAATATCTAAGGTCATTTGCACAAACACTTTGGGTAATAGTATGTGAGTAGTTTATTCATAGGTATTATTGATACAATAGTAATTTTCAGGATTCAGAATGCAAAATCTGAATCATTTGCATACAAGGAAGACTATGCATTATCAGAGCTTCATTAGCTTTACTCTGTAAACTAAGTATAATTTATTTGAGGGCAGCCAATCAGAGAGTCTGTAGGGCCAGAAAAGATTCATAGCATTCCTCTCTTAACCTCAGCCGTAGCAGACATCCTTAAGCAACAAATGGAATTTTCCCATTACTCATATTCAGCTTTAGCATCCTTCTCAAAAAACAAAATGAAACAAACAATCCTTCTCGAAACTCATTTATCACTCTCCTAGGTTATTCTTAAGAGTTTATCTCAAGAATGGAGACTGAAAGCTTTGGGGAATATCTAAGATCTTTCTACTACCATCAGACTCATATACATATATCCCCACTGGTTATGCAATATCAGGTTGTGATGTCCAGATCTGTTTAGTCTGTTTAGACTAATCTAATCTCCCTGATGAGTCTCGAGCCCAAAGTGGGCTTCTTTATTCACCAAGGTGTTATTCACTCAGTCATGACTGACTCTTTGTGACCCATGGACTTTAGCCCACCAGGCTCCTTTGTCCATGGGATTCTCCAGGCACAAATACTGGAGTGAGTTGCCATTCCCTTCTCCAGGGGATCTTCCCAACCCAGGGATTGAACCCAGGCCTCCTGCATTGCATGCACATTCTTTACCATCGAGCTACCAGGGAAGCCCCTCATTCACCAAAGAACACGGACTAATTCAAAACAGCACAGGAATCAACGTAGGAATGGCTTATATTCAAATGTCTGACTGTTTACTGTTTTTGTTAATCCACTTCTGACCCTGAAAATACAAAGAAAATAGAATCAGGAACACAATATGCAGATTATTGAACAAAAGATATGGTTTTGACACCAGAAGCTCTTTCCTTTCCTACTTATTTCTTCCCTTTATTTCAAGCGTGTAATTAGCGTAGCACCTTTGGTGAAAGGAAGGAAGAAAGGAAAAGAAGGACAGAAAGAAAGGAAAAGAGAAGGGTGAGGGAAGGAGGAAGATGGAAAGATGAGAGAAAAAAGAGAAAGAAAATGATCTGGCAATTTCTATAGCTTCTACCCCTTCTCATGTCTCCAGGCATCTATCTGCACATTAGGAGGAACCCTGGGGAACTGCTAGCTCCGTATTTCCAAATTTAAACAAGTGTAGAAAGGGAGAGGCCTAAGGAAAGAAACAGGTGAGCACAGGAGGCTGAAGATAATTTGTTCTCAACGCAGCCAGCCTCAAGGAGCTTAACCTTTTACAGCTTATATAGCATAGAGTGTTCAACTGAATGAAGAATTTGGTGCCCTCAGCATCTATGATTTCAAAGCAGAAGTGAGGGGTGAGTTGGAGGGGTGCTGAGGACAGAGGGAAGGAGAGAGGTGACTCAGAAAATATTTTTCTTGAATTTCTTCTCCACTTTTTTTTTTTTGTTAAATTTTATTTTTACTTTACTTTACAATACCGTATTGGTTTTGCTATACATTGACATGAATCCACCACGGGTGTATACGAGCTCCCAATCCTGAATCCCCCTCCCACCTCCCACCCCATATCCTCTCTCTGGATCATCCCCGCGCACCATCCCCAAGCATCCTGTATCCTGTATCGAACATAGGCTGGTGCTTCGTTCTTACATGATAGTATACACGTTTCAATGCCATTCTCCCAAATCATCCCACCCTCTCCCTCTCCCACAGAGTCCAAAAGTTGAATGGGGTTGTCAAAAGAAGAATGTGTGACTCAACACAGTATTCAATACGCTTCCCTAAGATCTTGCTTAAAACGACTTTCTGCAGAGCAGATTTTCTATCAGAGCTGAAAGGCATCTTAGAATTCACCTGAAACAATCCATCCAGTTTTTGATAAGTAGAGTAAGGTTACCAAACAGACCATTTGCCTCAAGTCATACGGCTGCTCAGAGGCTCAGCGGCAACTGACTCCCAGATACCCTTTCTCAACTGGGACCCATCCAAACCTCAGAAAGCATACTGTGTGCATGGTGTTTACTCAAAGATGGCACAGAGCTAGTGCCAACTTAGAATAATAAGAGAGGAGTTAATTCATAGCATCCAGTGGATGCCTTAGGACATTAGGGCATAATTCTCCTGTGGAAACCTTGTTGAAAAAAGGCTGTAAATAGCACACTCTCACCATCTGGCTTCCCCCTGTCACAAGCTATTTGGGAGCTGATCCAGAAAATGGAAGCCACAGTGAGTTTATAGGAGTCGTAAAGTTAAAGTGTAAACCTTACTGGTTCGGACTGTGAGAAGATTCCAGACTATGGACACAGGGCTGTGTCATCTGTGACCTTGAGTTATGATTACTTTTAGATAAGCAGTGGATAATACATTTAAAGGACATCCCCTTTGCTCCACCTTGAACAGAAGCATAAATTTCACTGGTCTTCTAGTTTTTGTAATAATGGCTTTGCCATAAACTGTTTCCTAAATAGCTTGGCACTGGAAAGGCTAGTTAATAAACGACTTTGTGTGTTCATTAGAGAAAGCAAAATGCCACAAAATTCAACAGTTAACTGCAAATAATTGTTAGGACTTTTTTTTTTTTTTTTTCCCCTAAAGGAATTCACTCTTCCTCTAGGCAAGCATTGATAACCAAAGGTGGAGAGAAGAAGTAACTGCCCCCCTCCACCCTGGACAGGATAACGGCCTGGAACAAAAAGTTAAATATAATCAGAAACAGGAGACAGAATTCAACAGTAGCAAAGCCAAGCAGTAATTTAGATTCATCACTTTAGTGACAAATGATCACTTATTTTTTGTATAGTTTGTGGATTATGAAATAATCGCAAGGGGAAAAATAGTAGCACTCACTGAAATGAATCCATCTCTCATGTATGACTCTCCTTCAGTGGAGGGTGTCAAACTTTGATTATTTTTGATGCTCTTACCAAAGCTGGGTTTTTAATTTACTTTCTGTAAAACTACTTATTTTAACCCAAATGGCATGCTTCAGGTCCTTCTTAAAGATATGCTATTGTGGGGTTTGATGAAGTCCGAGTACAGCTCAGGATTAAGAATTCTGAGTCACTAGTGAAAGTTGCTATGAGTTGACTGAAATGAGAAATTGGAATCAGATTGAGAATGAAGGGTCCATAGTCAGCCATGGTAGCATAAAAATTATTTTGAGCTGAAGCTATTCGAGTTCCTAAAATCTCTCTTCTGACTAAAAGCAGAGCCTCCCCAAAGAACTCACTTGTCATAAACTCGTCTCTGGAAGCTACTCTAATCTCACCTTCCGTAAGATGAGAAGTGGACACTGTACCCAAACAACCACTGTCACAGAACTATCATATCTTCAGCCTATGCTCCTAAGCGTCTACTTATCCATATTTCAAAAAAGTCATTTGTTTTTTCATAAATGGTCTTTTCTCTCCCTTCTAAGAAGTTATTTTGCCTCCCAGAAGTGCCCCTTCTCCATCTCATCCCGTATTAATATGGCAAAAAATGCTCTGAATTCTAATCGCCTCTGAGTCACATTCTCCTCTAAGCTCCTATGCACATAAATAAAAATCTGCATTTTCACTTGTTAAAGCCTTTTGCCAGTTTAATTTGCTATCTTCCAGAACATAAATTAAAAGGGTAGAGATGAAGGTTTTTTTTTTTTTTTTTCCCCTCTCTGGCAAAGACCAAGGTCACAAAATCAGATCATAATTCTGTATAGGATAACAGTGATCAATCCCTTGTCTTCTACAAGAAAAGACTGGGAAAATCAGCCCATGGTCCCCTTGCTAGTTTAAAGTGAGGAGTGATCACATGGCACTGTCTGACCAATGAAATAAATGAAGACGTTTTCTGGAATTGGTTTCTGTTTTCCAGATCAAAGTAGCAAAGGTTTCTGGACATTCCCCAACTGTCTTCTCGTCCTCCCTTGAATGTGGACATAGCGTGTGAAGCAACAACAGCCATCTACCCTCTGTGAAGGGAAGAACATGAGACCAAAAGGCAATTTGTTAACAATGAAACAAAAAGTTAGAAACAGAGTTTGAGTTTGGGGCTATGATAGAATCATTAACCAAGTAAACTCTTGAGTATCGACTCCCTGCTTCAAGACTTTTTCTTAGGAGAGAAAATTTATTCCAATTTGCTTAAGCCACTGTAAGCAGCATCTAACTGTTGAATTCAGGCAATTGACCTCCTAACTAATGAAAACAGTTAAGACAAAACCAGGTGCCCAGAGATCAGAATGAGGAGGAATATGGAAGAATTTGGAGACCTTCGGTAGCTTTCTGCTCTTGCTGTTTCCTTCACTTCCTGCAGAATTTTACTTGAAGTTTAACCCACTTGTTATCTTTGCTCCTTCTAGGAGCCTCAGGTCAGAGAATTATGTGAACCAACGCCATGGCACAGCCCTGCATGTTTGCTCCTGACTGGCGCTCGTGTTTGGACAGGGGAAAACTTCCTCCTGCCCTGTTCTCTCTTAGCACCCTTCAGAAGAGCCTTTGAAATCCTCTAACAGCAGTTGAGTGAGTGAAGTGGGTAATTACACAGCTTCCCTTTGCTCAGAGCGAAGAGGACCATTTATCCCTCTCCTCAGACCTAATGAGTGGCTCTTCTGCTGAGAAGCTAGAGGCCTAGAAGGGAAGGACTGATATGGAAATGCATAGAAAATATTTCCTGGGGCTGACTGAGCAGAGGGTGGGGTTCCTGAGAAATGAGCTACATATGAAAGCACCCATTCGCTTGCAAGCGTTCCTGCCCTGGGAAGGGGCAGGTCAGAGCAGAGGGTGGCTTTCCCTGGGTGCACAGATGGGTGTTCTTGTCTGAGGCTGTCTCAGACACGGAGACTCCTGAATTGTCCATACAAGGCACAATACGAGGGACTTCCCTGGTGGTCCAGGCGTGAAGAATCTGCCTGCCAATGCAGGGGACATGGGTTTGATCCCTAGTCTGGGAAGATTACACATGCCATGGGCCAGCTGAGCCCGTGCACCGCAACTCCTGAGCCCACTACTTGAAGTTTAACCCACTTGTTATCTTTGCTCCTTCTAGGAGCCTCAGGTCAGAGAATTATGTGAACCAACGCCATGGCACAGCCCTGCATGTTTGCTCCTGACTGGCGCTCGTGTTTGGACAGGGGAAAACTTCCTCCTGCCCTGTTCTCTCTTAGCACCCTTCAGTAGAGCCTTTGAAATCCTCTAACAGCAGTTGAGTGAGTGAAGTGGGTAATTACACAGCTTCCCTTTGCTCAGAGCGAAGAGGACCATTTATCCCTCTCCTCAGACCTAATGAGTGGCTCTTCTGCTGAGAAGCTAGAGGCCTAGAAGGGAAGGACTGATATGGAAATGCATAGAAAATATTTCCTGGGGCTGACTGAGCAGAGGGTGGGGTTCCTGAGAAATGAGCTACATATGAAAGCACCCATTCGCTTGCAAGCGTTCCTGCCCTGGGAAGGGGCAGGTCAGAGCAGAGGGTGGCTTTCCCTGGGTGCACAGATGGGTGTTCTTGTCTGAGGCTGTCTCAGACACGGAGACTCCTGAATTGTCCATACAAGGCACAATACGAGGGACTTCCCTGGTGGTCCAGGCGTGAAGAATCTGCCTGCCAATGCAGGGGACATGGGTTTGATCCCTAGTCTGGGAAGATTACACATGCCGTGGGCCAGCTGAGCCCGTGCACCGCAACTCCTGAGCCCACTCGCCCCGAAGCTCATGCCCTGCAACGAGAGGAGCCACCACAATAAGAAGCTCATGCGCCACAACTAGAGACAGCCTGACACAGCAAAGAAACCTCAGCGTAGCCAGAGGTAAATATATATATATTTTAAGGCATCTTAAAAAAAATTTTTTTTTAAAGCATAATGCGAATGATCAGTGCACGTAATTGTTTACACTCAAATAAAAGAAATACAAAAGCCTTAAGTCACAAATCTGTGATTTAACATCCCCTTCTCCCCTCCTCTATGCTTTCCTGGTGGCTCAGAGGTTAAAGAGTCTGCCTGCAACGCGGGAGACCTGGGTTCGATCCCTGGGTCGGGAAGATTCCCTGGAGAAGGAAATGGCAACCCACTCCAGTATTCTTGCCTGGAGAATCCCATGGACAGAGGAGCCTGGCAGGCTACAGTCCATGGGATTGCAAAGAGTCAGACATGACTGAGTGACTTCACTTTCACTTTCTCCCCTCCCCTACCCACATCCAAGTTCCCACAAGCTGAAGTGCATCTTTGGGTGATTTTCTTTCGTATTAGTGATTGGATTGCCCTCTCAGGGTGGGTCCTCTTCTAGGCCCCGAAGATCCCTGCAGAGATGGAGAAAGGAAAGCAGGAAGGAAAGGCTTCAGTTACATTTCTGGAGGGACCAACAGTGCCCCAGGTGGTATCTTAACAGACTTATTAAATTATTGTTAGAAACAAGCCAAAAGACCCCAGATGGAGTTGTTTATGCTAAGCCCCGAGTCAAAGTCAAACGGAGACTTAACAATGGCAGTATTGGCTCTCCTGGAAATGGAATCTTCAGCAGTCAATCAGGAATCCTGTGGCCAGCCCTGGTTGGATGATCTGTCTGATAGACTCCTGCCATCCCTCTAAAGGAAAGTAACCTTGCCATAACCAACCTGCTTTGGAGCCAGTGTGGTTCCCTTGTTCCCACTCCCTCCTGCCTGTTAAAGTCTCTCATTGTATATAGCTCTTGCAGCTCCTTTCCATCTGCTAGACTGACTGCTGCCTGATAGAAATCAAGTTTTCCTCAAATGCACTCAACATTTTTATATGCCTCATCTTTTAACCCCCTTTTACCCTGGACATTGTGCAGTGGGAAAGATGTGTGTGGGGTGGGTAGTGGGATGGGATATGCCTTGGGAGGGTATGGGGTGGCTGAGGGAGGAAGATCATATAGGGTAGGGATAGACATCTGCAGGGATGTTATTCAAAGTGGGGTTCAGCTGCTAACCACTCAAAAGCCAACAAAGAGGCCAGGTTGGTGGAAAGGAAAGTTCGCATTATTTTGGATGCCAGCGATGGGGTGGGGGGAGGAGAGGGCAGATGTCTGCGCAAAGGTTGACTCCTCCCGCTGGCAATCACTGGGCTAGAGCTTCTATAGGCCGAGGGAGGGGGCTACACGCAGAAACAGCACTGTCAGCTCTGACAGTCATCTTGAAATCGGTCATGCAGCGGCCTGACCAGCATCATCTTGATTATTTTAAGCACAGTTAGCCTTCAGTTCCAGGGTAGGTTTGTCTCCATTTCTTGAGGCCAGTTCTCAGAATTGTGGCACCTTATGTCACGGTCATCTGCTAGTTAACTTCCCCACCAGGTGGGGGCTTCAGTATCTGTGAGTCAGCTCACAGGATATGCCTCCGAATTCTGTCCACACCCTTGAGAAGGAGCTAAAGGTTCTTGACTTTGCTCAGTGACTACAGCATTATTGTTTGGTCTCCTCTGACCATTTTCATTTCTTTCTGCGCTTTCTCACTTCTCTGATTAAGTTTATTCTTTGGATATAGTTTTTCCACAGACAAAATGAAGGCAGAAGAATGGCCCAGGGGGAATGAAGGGTGGTGGAGACCATAGCGTCCTGCTCTGTTTCAAGGACACGCAGGGCAGTCTAGGACACCACCTCCCATACCACGCTAGCAGGGTAGGTGAGATGTCAGTTCTCTGGGAGAAGAGGCCTTGATTGAATAGCAAGGGCCCTAGAGAGAGAAAGTATAAAAGCTTAGAAAGTGTCAAAAACAGACACCCACACTGGCCCTTCCTATTTGACGCTTAACCTGGAGGCAGGGCTTTGTGAATTCTCAGACTGGAACCCAAAATGCTCTCTCCAAATGGCTCCGACCTCTTGAAGACACACAGACAAACAAGCAAACCGCATTAAGGCAACCAGGAGCTCATCACATCGGCTTGGCAGCAGCTAACCCATCTGTGCTCCCGAAGGGCAATGCTGTGGGAGGTGTTTAGCCGAGGAAACTAATCACGGAGGAACAGTTTCAGCTCCAGGAGAAATAGTGATTGTGAGNTCTCCAAATGGCTCCGACCTCTTGAAGACACATAGACAAACAAGCAAACCGCATTAAGGCAACCAGGAGCTCATCACATCGGCTTGGCAGCAGCTAACCCATCTGTGCTCCCGAAGGGCAATGCTGTGGGAGGTGTTTAGCCGAGGAAACTAATCACGGAGGAACAGTTTCAGCTCCAGGAGAAATAGTGATTGTGAGCAGAACCAGCGCTTGCTGTCAAAAGGCTTGAAAAATGTCTTTACCCGTTTCACTCTGTGCTGACTACACATTTTCATCCCCCAAAGTTTACAGAAGTAATTTCACTAACATCCCACCCAGGAAACTAAAATTATAATAGGCAAATGGCTTCAGAAGAAAAATTAAGAGCCCAGGGATTTGAATGGAGCACCCACACATCGTACGTCTGCCTAGTACAATTCTCATCATGAAACCATCAAAAATGGAAATATAGGGGATTCGCTGGCAGCCCAGTGGTTGGGACTCTGTGCTTCCATTGCAGGGGATCCTGGTTTGATCCCTAATGAGGAAACTCAGATCCCATGTGGCCAAAATAATTTTTTTTTTTTAGAGGCAAATATAAGGACTAGAAAGATTACAGATCATAGCTGGAATTAACCATTCTCAGTGATTCTGAGGAATTCACAGAAACTTTTATTACCTCTGTGGAGCTTGAAGCCTTTTGTTTGTATCATAGGGACTATCTTTTCAAATGACTGGACTTCCCCTGGTGGCTCAGATGGTAAAGCGTCTGCCTACAATGCGGAAGACCCAGGTTCAGTCCCTAGGTCGGGAAGATCTCCTGGAGAAGGAAATGGCAACCCACTCCAGGATCCTTGCTTGGAAAATCCCACGAACGGAGGAGCCTGTGGGCTACAGTCCATGGGGTCACAAAGAGTCGGACACGACTGAGCAACTTCACTTTCTTTCTTTCTTTTAAATGATTAACATGGGAAAAGGATAGGTCTTAATAAGGTGTTTCAGGTACTTACAAAGGTAGCTGCTCAGTTCTTTGCAACTTACTATAGAATTTACATTTATTTTCAGGGAAATATTTAATCTTTTTTCTCTAGTAGGAGAGGAGAAATCATTTTCCTCTACTTTCTGCATTCTTGGTTGAGACCCATTGTAATGAGACAAATTTATAAGAAAAAAAAAAAGAAAAACAAACAGAAGTTTATCAACATATTTTTGCTCAGTTACATCTGACTCCTTGTGACCCCATGGACTGTAGCCTGCCAGGCCCCTCTGTTCATGAAATTTTCCAGACAAGAACACCGAGGTGGGTTGCCATGCCCTCATCCAGGGGGTCTTCCCGGCCCAGGGATCGAACCCAGGTCTCCTGCATTGCAGGCAGATTCTTTACTGCTGGGTTATCAGGGAGGTAATCTAAACCACGACCTTAAAGACCATCTTCAGCTAAAGGCAACAGAAAGGAAGTATGGGGGTGGGAGTAGGGTGGGATAGTTTGGGAGGTTACCAGGTAAAGCCTGGTAAACAAGGGTAAGGTTAGCTATTGTAGATTGAAACCGGTATCTTCTCCACTGGGGCTTCCCTGGTAGCTCAGCTGGTAAAGAATCCGCCTGCAATGTAGGAGATGCCAGTTCAATTCTTGGGTCAGGAAGATCCCCTGGAGAAGGGATAGGCTACCCAGTCTTGTATTCCTGGGCTTCCCCAGTGGCTCAGCTGAATCTGCCTGCAGTGTAGGAGACCTAGGTTTGATCCCTGGGTTGGGAAGATCCCAGAGGAGGGTGTGGCAAGCCACTCCAGGATTCTTGCCTGGAGAATCCCTATGAACAGAGGAGCCTGGTGGGCTACAGTCCATGGGATCGCAGAGTCGGGCACAACTAGCAATTAACACAGCCCAGCAACAGCTTCTCTGCCGATAAGATGCTCTTGTGATCCAGTCATCCTTCCCTTCCTGATGCAGAGTAGGAGGCACCCTTACAAACGGAGGTTTTCTTTACCAATTTAAAATTCTTTACAAAAGGGTAGCTTCTACTGTGGTTTGCAGAGCTTCTCCTGGGTCTGCTGTTTCTTGAAATAGTCAACTCAAAACAATCCTTCTATTAGAAAGGCATATTTTGGTGCAGCGTATCCTAGTACCCCTCGAGTGTGCACTTCACCTCCAAGATAAAACATGAAGCTATGTTTTCAGGTCATGGAAGCAATAAGAATTATAAGGGATGGAATATGTGTATCATTTGAGCAGAGGAATCTGCAAAGGAGAGAAGGAAAAATGTAGCCTTGCATATTTTTCAACATTCCTGCTTTTCCTTAGCTATTCCCTGATCCTTCAAGAGATTCATATTCTGCCTATGTTATATGTTACACATAGAAAAGAATCATGTAGAACAAATGTAACGACTTGAAATATAAAAATGACTTACAGAGAAGAAATACGTTTATAAGAAACCATTCTCTGTGGAACTTTCCCGAAAGTCTCTGGGAATTTATGAAATGATTTTGCTGATGAACCTTATTTTCAGTTTTACCTCATGGCGGTCTCCCTGCAAAAGAAATGGGAATTCTGTTTATGCTACAGAAATGAAAGTTCTTAGCAGTCAGTAGAAAATAATGGATATCAATTACACAGCTGGAACTGCTGACTTGATCAGATTTTATAACTCTCTTCTCTGGGGGTCTTTTTAATAAATCTGGGGAGAAGAGTGTCATGGGTTTTATGGGAATGTTCCTGTGTTTTATTCTATACATAGAAACAAGTAACTGAAGGCAGTTTGACCACCCTATAGTAATTCACCTTCTTAAACACATAACAATTAATGACAGACACAGAATGTTAGATCTTTTTCAGATCTGGAAGAACTTGTTATCTTTGTTTCTAGGACTTAAAAGGCATCCTTATTTTGTTTAGTATCTTTTTTTGTTTAAGTTTGTATTGGTCATCTCTCTACTCAGAGGGGAAATCAGCTAGATACACCGCTTTGGGCAAGGACCAAGAGCTTTTCACTTCCTTTCAGACTTATTATCTCCCTGACTGCCACTGGCATTGAACAGGTTCTGATTTTAGAAATCTCATCTAATTTTCGAAGGGGGCAACAGAGAATGAGATGGTTGGATGGCATCATCAACACAATGGACATGACTTTGAGCAAACTCCAGGAAATAGTGATGGACAGGGAAGCCTGGGGTGCTGCAACCCATGGGGTCACAAAGAGTCAAACATGAGTGAGTGATTGACCAAGAAACTGCTGCTGCTAAGTCGCTTCAGTCGTGTCCGATTCTGTGCAACCCCCTAGACAGCAGCCCACCAGGCTCCCCCGTCCCTGGAATTCTCCAGGCAAGAACACTGGAGTGGGTTGCCATTTCCTTCTCCAGACCAAGAAACTAGAGGATAATAAAAGCACCTCCTATGAGATAAGGTTGCCATAAGGATTAAATGAGATGATACCTGCAAAGAATTTAGAAGAGTGTCTGGCACAGAATCAGTTCTTAAAAATGCTGGCAATGAGTCATCAGTTCAGTTCAGTTGCTCAGTCGTGTCCAATTCTTTGTAACTCCATGGACTGCAGCATGCCAGGCTTCCCTGTCCATCACCAACTCCCGGAGCTTGCACAAATTCAAGTCCATCGAGTCAGAGATGCCATCCAATTATCTCATCCTCAGTCGTCCCCTTCTCCTCCTGCCTTCACTCTTTCCCAACATCAGGGTCTTTTCCAGTGAGTCAGTTCTTCGAATCAGGTGGAAAAGGATTGGAGCTTCAGCTTCAGCATCAGTCCTTCCAATGAATATTCAGGACTGATTTCCTTTAGGATTGACTGGTTTGATCTCCTTGCAGTCCAAGGGACTCTCAAGAGTCTTCTCCAACACTACAGTTCAAAAGCATCAATTCTTCAGCATTCAGCTTTCTTCATGGTCCAACTCTCTCATCCAAATATGACTACTGGAAAAACCATAGCTTTGACTAGACCGACCTTCATCGGCAAAGTAATGTCTCCGCTTTTTAATATGCTGTGTAGGCTGGTCGTAGCTTTTCTTTCAAGGAGCAAGCATCTTTTAAATTCAAGAAATCATCAAACAGGAATAAAAAAAAAAAAGTACTAATTCTGTCACACCACTTCTGATCAAGTTAGAGATTTCAGCAAAAACAATCAATAATAATCAAATTGCATGTTCCTCTGTTCTTGCAAGGAAGGGTCACTATGAAATCTTGAAGAGACTTTGCCATTCTTTCCTGTTTTACTTGTTTATTTATTTTTGGCTGTGCTTGGCTTTCCTTGCTGCGCGGAGTTTTCTTCAGTTGTGAGCGGGGATTACTCTCTAGCTGCGGTGCCTGGGCTTCTCAGTGCAGCAGCTTCCCTTGCTGTGGAGCTCTGGCTCTAAGGCGCACAGGCTCCGTGGTCACAGGCTCTGGAGGTCAGCCTCAAGAGTTGTGGCACACAGGCTTTGTTGCTCTGTGCATGTGGGACTTTCCAGATCAGGGAGCAAACCCATGTCTGGTGCACTGGCAGGCGGATTCTTTACCACTACGTCCCCAGGGAAGCCCTCTTTCCTATTTTTTAGGCATGTTTTTCTATTGTGCTGAAAGCCACATAATACAAGATGTACTATTTGAACCATATTTAACTGCACACTTCAGTGGCACTAAGTACATTCACATTGTTCTGCAGCCCTCGACAGCATCGTGTCCCCAAATTTTATATATGAGACTCACCTGGGGCAAAGGTGTGATTAAAATGCAGATGATCGTCTCGCCCATTCTCAGAAGATTCTTCTTCAGGAGGCTTGGAGAAGGGGCAGGAATTTGTATTATCAGCAGCCTCCAACCCCCATCCCCCCCC